>PVJS01003155.1:0-57632 GCA_004027185.1 Glis glis
CAATCACACAAAATGAAGGGTCATATGTTTTCATTAATATGCGCAACTTAGGGAGTAGTGGGGACAAAAAAGGGACTCCAATGACAATGGAGAACCCTCAGTGGTGCAAGGGAAGGGGTACAAGGGAAGGGGAAGGGGAAGAAAGTAGTGAATTCATGGAATTACTGTCATAAACAATGTGTATATATGAGATTATACCAACATCATTCTCAGTGCTACATGTGGGGGGGAGGAGGGGAAGAGGTGGGGGGAAGGGACACCAAGAGCTGTGTGCATGTATGTTAACACCAAACTGATACTCATTGTGATGTGAGACTACAATGCACCAATAAAAACATAAAAAATAAAACTTACTAATTTTTTTCAATTAAAAAAATAAATAAAAAATAAATTTATGATTGACTAGTCTCACTTAGCATAGTGTTCTCTAGTTCCATCCATTTTCCTGCAAATGACATAATTTTGTTCTTCTTTATGGCTGAATAGAATTCCATTACATGTATATTCCATAATTTTATGATCCATTCATCTACTGATGGACACCTAGGCTGGTTCCATAATGGCTATTGTGAATCGTGCTGCTGTATATGAAAGGTCAGATGCTTTTCCCTCATATGTGGAAGCTAGGGAGAAATTGGGATAAAAAAGGGACTCTAGACAGAGGAGGAGAAATCCTAGTGGAGTGATGGAAGGGATCTAAGAGAGGGAGGTGGATGGGGAAAGGGAGATTCGATGAAGGAAACATTTCAATGGACATGCTGTTCATACACAAATTGCCGATATCAATCTCAATATTGGGCACAGAGAGGATGAGGGAGCTGGGTGGGAGTGGGAAAGAAGCTCACCAAGTGCTGTGTGCATGTATGTCTTTATCACTCTGAACTTCATCATGATGTATGATTACAATTCACCAATAAAAAATGAATAAATAAATAACCTCAAAATAAGTAGAGGAAAGGACAATCTCTTGCTATTCTTTGAATTAAGATATGATTTTCCTCAAAATTTTTTACTATAAAAATTTTATATATTAATGTATGCTAATTACAGAATATGTCAACAATATAGAATTTTACAAAAGTAAATGTCTTATCTTCCTTCCCTCTCACATACCTGTAGACCCAAGCTTCAACTATCCTTAAGTTACCTATATGCACATATAATGCATACAACATACACACATATGTTTATATATACACACTATATATTCATAAACATACATACTTTTCCTTTTGTAGATATCTATAGTTTTTGCCTACACAAATGGAATGGTATTTTACAAGTGCATTAGAACAGAAACAATTCTATATGAATATATATGATGTTGTATTACATATACTTGTCTTTGACCTGCATTGTTTTTCAACAGTGTGAGCTCATAAAGATTTTTGATATTTTTAAAGTCCTGAATAGTATTTATGATGAGAGAAGATAATCTATTTAACTATTGTTTTACTAAATGACTGGTTTTTAAAATTTTTCACTACCATAAATAAAACTAAAATAAGAAAATTATGCATGTATACAGGTAGATAAAATACAGAATGAATATATGAAGATGAAAATAGGATATAATGAATATGCATACATAAGTCTGTATACACAACACAATCACATGCGCTCTCTCTCTTTCTCTCTCTCTCACACACACACACGCACATACCCATCAACCTAGTCAAAAGGTATGTCCCTTGACTGGCTTAAATTTTATCTTAATAATCCAAAGAACTTTTATTCTTAACACAGAAAATTCATTTTTCTATCATTTTCTCTTCTAATCAATTGTTTTCTATGCATATTGATACACCTTAGATTTATGTTTCTTTTTCAATACTTTTATTAGTGCATTGCAATTATGCACCTCAGTGAGGTTCAATGTGATACAAACATACATGCACACACCTCTTGGTGTATTTCCTTCCACATTACCATCCTCATTCTACTGTCCTCCCTCCACATACATGTTAGTAAAATTGATAGTAGTACCTTCTTATACTGCCATTGCATTATTTGAACTATTTCTTCTGTTTCAAACATATAGATGAAGAAAGCCTCTATTGTTCTTTTATTTAATCACAATTGTTTATCATGTTATATACAATGCAATTAATAATTGTATAAATTACATTATAACCCAAATTGGTTATTTTTTCATTTTTATTCCTCAAGATGAACTGCATTTTGCTTGTGTGTACACTCTAAGGTTGCATTAAAGAATTTATCCTCATACCACATTGATGTATTTTTTTAGATACCTTATGTTCTTTAATAAATTTGTTCTACAAAATATTTGCACATACATTTTCAAATTCATTCTTATATGCTTATAGATTTTTTGTTTCTAAAAAGATTCTATTTACTATTATTTTACCTGAGTTTTGCTAGTGAATAAGATGATAATCTATTTTTAATGATGTAAAAAATAATGTTTCCCAAACTCTCATTTGTTTTAAATAGTTTTTTTTCTAAAAACACTATCATATGATTTACATGTAATGAAAGATTTTGACTTTCTTTTCCACCTTTGTACTCCATGTGTGTATGTGGTTGTGTGGCTTATTTGTGTATGGGGTCTTATTTTTTTTGTGTGTGCATGTGGCATGTGTGTGTATGTGTGTATCATTTCATCAGTACAAAGCTGATTAGTGGTGGTGGGTCTTTCTGCTCTTCAAATTAATGAAAATAGTTTCAATGTTTGTTTATTTTCAATAAAAAGTAAGTTTTCATTTATTTTTCAACACTTTCTGGTTGTTTGTTTCCGTTGCTGTACTATTAGTGAAATCCTCTCCATGAGTTTTCCTTTTGAAGTAAAAGGATAGTGCTGATAACCTAGATTAATTGGCTTATGTGCCTCATACTGAGATAATATGTAGTACTTTAAAAATATGATTTGATATGTTATTTTAGAAAGAGTAATACTTTAAGAAACAAAAATACAGTGGTAAGATCTGAATACATTAATGGTGGGACTTCTTGAACTTGGAAGTGCACATTTATTTTTTTTTTCATTTATTGGTGCATTGTAATTATACATTTTGATACACATCAGGGTAGCAGCATCATACATGCATACATTGCTCATTTAGCCCTCCCTCAAATCCCACCCTATTCCCTCCCCCTTCCCTCCCTTTTGTGCTCTGCATACTGATTGAGTCTTCTAAGTTTGTGTTTATACATCTTGTGCTATAGTGTGTTTCCCTCCACTCCCCTCCCAACTCCCTCAGTTAGGTCACCTTCTTTGTTCATCTAAAGTTTTCTTCTTCTTTTTTGGGAGTCCCTTCTAAGTCCCATTCTATCTAGCTTCCACATATTAGGGGGGACATCCGACTTTTCACTCTTAGTGACTTACTAATTTCACTTAGCATAATGTTCTCCAGTTCTCTCCATTTCCCTGCAAATGAAGTAATTTTGTTCTTCTTTGTGGCCGTGTAAAATTCCATTGTGTACATATGCCATAGTTTTGTGATCCATTCATCTGTCAATGGACACCTTGGCTGGTTCCAAAGTTTGGCAATTGTGAATTGTGTGGCTATAAACATAGATACACATGCATTAGTCTGGTAGTTTGGTTTCAGTCCTTTTGGGTAGATGCCTAGAAGTGGCATTGCTGGGTCATACGGTAGGTTCATTCCCATTCTTCTGAGGGTCCTCCACACTGTTTTCCACAGTGGTTGCACTAATTTGCAATCCCACCAACAGTGTAATAGAGTTCCTACTTCTCCACATCCTCACCAGCATTTGCTGTTGTTTGTGTTTTTATTGATTGCTATTCTAATTGGTGTTAGGTGAAATCTCAGGGTAGTTTTGATTTGCATCTCTCTGATTGCTAATGAAGTTGAACATTTTTTCATACATTTATGGGCCATTTGTATTTCTTCTTCTGTGAAGTGTCTAGTTCACTTGCCCATTTTTTTATTGGATTATTTGTTTTCTTAGTGGTGATTTTTTAAGTTCTATGTATATTCTAGATATGAGTCCTTTATTTGATGAGTAGCTGGCAAAAATCTTCTCCCATTCTGTCGGCTCTGTGTCGAGGTTCTTGATTGTTTCCTTTGCTGCACAAAAGCTCTTTAGTTTAATGCAATCCCATGTATTGATCCTCATTTTAGTTTCCTGTGCCTTTGGGGTCTTGTTGAGGAAGTCTTTACCTGTGCCTATGTGTTGAAGTGTTGGTCCTATGCCCTCTTTGAGTAACTGCAAGGTCTCTGATCTGATTTCTAGGTCTTTGATCCATCTTGAAATGACTCTTGTATAAGGTGAGAAAGTGGGTTTTATTTCTATTTTTCTGCATATGGTTAGCCAATTTTGCCAGCACCATTTGTTGAAGAGGCTATCCTTTATCCAGTGGGTATTTTTAGCCCCTTTGTCAAAAATCAATTGGCTGTAGGTGTGTGGGTTTGTTTTAGAGTCTTCTATTCTGCTCCATACGTCTTTGTGTCTGCATTTGTGCCAATACCATGCTGTATTTATTACTATGGCTTTGTAGTATAGTTTGAATTAAGGTATTGTGATGCCTCCTGCATGGTTCTTGTTGCTGAGAACTAATTTTGCTATTCTGGGTTTTTTGTTCTTCCAAATGAATTTAAGGACAGATTTTTCTATGTCAATGAAGAATGAATTTGGTAATTTAATGGGTATTGCATTGAATCTGTAGAGCACTTTTGGAAGAATGGCCATTTTGATGATATTTATTCTGCTACCAAGAGCATGGGACATATTTCCATCTTCTAAGATCTTATTCAATTTATTTTTTCAATGTTTTATAGTTTTACTTTTAGAGGTCTTTTATCTCCTTGGTCAGGTTTATTCCCAAGTATTTTATTGTTTTGGGGGATATCGTGAGTGGAAATGTCTTCTGGATTTCTTTTTAAGTGGATTTATGGTTGGCATACAGAAACGCTTCTGATTTTTTAAGATTGATTTTGTATCCAGACACTTTGCTGAATTTGTTGATCAGTTCTATGAGCCTTTTAGTTGAGTTTGTTGGATCTTCTAAGTATAATATCATGTTATCTGCAAATAGAGATAGTTTCAGTTCCCTTTTTCCTATTTGTACTCCTTTTATTTCCTTCTCTTGTTTCATTGCTCTGGCTAGAGTCTCAAGTGCTATATTGAAAAGGAGTGGTGACAGCGGACATCCTTGTTTTTAAAGGGATTCCTGTTTTTAAATGGAACTCTAGAAGTTTTTCCCCATTCAGTATGATGTTGGCTGTGGGCCTATTGTATATTGCCTTTATGATGTTGAGGTATGTTCTTTCTATTCCAATTCTCTGCAGTGTTCTTATTATGAATGGGTGTTGGATTTTGTCAAATGCCTTTTCAGCATCTATTGAAATGATCATGTGATTTTTGTCTTTAGTTCTGTTTATGTGATGTATTACATGGATTGCTTTTCGTATGTTGAACCAGCATTGCATACCTGGGATGAACCCGACTTGGTCATGATCTATGATTTTCGTGATGTGGTTTTGAATGCACATTGCTAGTATTTTGTTTAGAAGAAGTTTTGTGTCTAAGTTCATCAACGATATAGGTCTGTAGTTTTCTTTTCTTGAGCTGTATTTGTTTGGTTTTGGCATTAGTGTGATGTTGACTTCATAGAATGTGTTTGGGAGAGTCCCATTTCTTTCTATTTCATGGAATAGATTGAGGAGTATTGGGATTAGTTCTTCTGTAAAGGTTTTATAAAATTCACCTGGGAAACCATCTGGACCTGGGCTTTTCTTTGATGGTAGGCTCTTTATTGCTGCTTAAATGTCTTTAATTGCTATTGGTCGATTTAAATTGTCTATGTCTTCTTGATTCAACTTAGGAAGGTTGTACACATCTAGTAATTTTTTAATTTCTTCTAGGTTTTCCATTTTGTTGGAGTATAGTTTTTCAAAGTAATTTCTGATTGTCCTCTGAATTTCCATGCTGTCAGTGGTAATAGCACCTTTTTCATCTCTTATTTTAGTAATTTGGGTTGATTCTCTCTTTCTTTTGGTTAGGTTATCTAGTGGTTTATCTATCTTGTTTATTTTTTCAAGGAACCAGCTTTTGGATTTTTTGATTTTTTGTATTTTTTTTATTCTCTACTTCATTGATTTCTGCTTTGATTTTAATAATTTCCTGTCTTCTACTAGGTATGGGGTTAGACTGTTCCCTTTTTTCAAGGGCTTTGAGGTGTGTCATTAGGTTATTTATTTGGTGATTTTCTGTTCCTCTTATGTGGATACTCAGTGCTATGAATTTTCCTCTTAATACTGCCTTCAGAGTGTCCCAGAGATTTTGATATGTTGTGTCTCTCTTTTCATTTGTTTCTAGGAATTTCTTGATTTCTCCCCTTATTTCTTCTTTTACCCATTCCTCATTCAGCAGTGTGGTATTCAGTCTCCATGTGTTTATGAGGTTTCTCTGGGTCTTCTTATAGTTGATTTCTAGTTTCATTCCATTATGGTCTGAAAAGATGCAGGGGATCATGTCACATTTTTTGAACTTGCTAGTACTCACTTTGTGGCCTAGGGTATGGTCTATTTTGGAGAAAGTTCCATGACGAGCTGAAAAAAATGTGAATTCAGCTGTAGTTGGGTAGAATATAATGTATGGGTCTACTAACTCCATTTGGTTTATGGTGTTCCTTAGGTCTGAGACATCTTTACTAACCTTTTGTCTTGAAGATCCATCTAGTGGTGTGAGAGGTGTGTTGAAGTTTCCCAATATTATTGTATTGGGATCTATGTGTAATTTAATGTTGTGAAGAGTTTCTTTTATGAAAGTAGATGCACCTATGTTTGGGGCATAAATGTTGGCTATTGTTATATCCTATTGCTGTATTGTTCCTTTTACCAGTAAGAAATGTCCTTCTTTGTCTCTTCTGATAAGTTTAGGTTTGAAGTCTAATTTGTCTGATATCATGATTGCTACTACTGCTTGTATTCGAGTTCCACTGGCATGGATTACCTTGCTCCATCCCTTCATCTTTAGTTTGTGTGTATCTTTACTTGTAAGGTGTGTTTCTTGCAGGCAGCATATAAATGGATTGTGATTTTTAATCCATTTTGCCACCTTATGTTTTTTGATTGGGGAGTTGAGGCCATTTATATTCATCGTGATAATTGAGAGATGGGTTTTCATTCCTAACATTTTGAGTTTTAATTTCTGTTTAAGGTAGTGTTTGTTCTTTGCCTAGTTGTTTGTTTGATGGAAATCACTGTTTCTCTTGTTCTGGTGTTTCCTTATTATTTCTTCTTTGTAATTAATCTCTTTGAGCATTTTCTCTAGTGCTGGATTGGAAGACATAAAGTCTTTCAGCTTCTGTTTGTCATGGAAGGTTTTTATTTCTCCATCGAATTTGATAGATATCTTTGCTGGGTAGACAAATTTGGTGGGAGGTTGTTTTCTTTCAGAGTTTGGAATGTGTCGCTCCAGTCCTTCCTGGCTTTCATGACTTTGTTTGGAAGGGAGTGATTCTTATTGGTTTGCCTCTGAATGTTACTTGCTCTTTTGCTCTCGCTGCCTTTATGATTCTCTCAGTGGCCTCTACATTAGTCAGTTTGATTGTGATGTAGCGTGGTGAACCTCTTCTCTGATCTTGTCTATTGGGAGTTCTATATGTTTCCTGTACCTGCGTATTGACCTCTCTTTCTATGTTTGAAAAATTTTCTATTACTTCTCTGAATAGATTATTGATTCCTTTAGTTTCAGCTTCTAATTCCTCTTCTATGCCTATTATTCTTAGGTTTGTTCTTTTAAGACTGGCTCAGATCTCTTCAATGTCCAATTCATGCTGTCCAATGCTTTTTCTAATTTATATACTATGTGTTCATTTTTGGAGAGGTCATCTTCAAAGAGTGAGATTCTGTTTTCCATGTGGTCTTGTCTATCGTTGATGGTCTGTATTGATGCCTTCATTTCAATTATTGTATCCTTCACTTCCTTCAGAGCTTCTTTTTGATTGCTGCTTATTTGATCCTTCATTTCTATCAGGCTCTCTCTGAATTCTTTTCAGAAATCCTGTATCATTTCCTCTATTGAAGTTCTGAATTGTCCTTCTGCCAATCTTTGCACTTCTGAGTTGGCCGGTTCTGTTGTTTTGGGATTGCGGGGGCTCATTGTTTCTTTGCTATTCTTCTTTTCATGATTTCAGGTTTCTTATGTTTACACCTTTGTTGCTTTTGGTAGTTCTCTCTCTCTCACTCTGTAGGTATCCTGTGTCTAATCCCTCTCCCTTTATGTTTTTTATTCTGTAGGTAGATAGTTGCTACTAGGTGAGCCTTAAAGGTGAATATCCTTTCCTGAACGGTTATTCTCACTTGCTCGGTATAATGTCCATTTGCAGGCCCAGTTCTTGGTCTCCTTTAGTGATTGGGACCCTTGCATAGTGCCTCTCACTACCTATGCAAGTGACCAGTGCTGCTACTGCCCTTCTCACTGCAAGCGTGGGTCCCCCTGGTCTCTACTTGGCCTGTCCCTATGTCTCTCTCTATCTATACTTATGGCAGGTGTCACCAGCAGGGGGCCCTGGGCCTGTGTTTCTCTTTCCCTACAGAAGCCATGGGTGTTGCCTTGCCCCGATTCTGTGCAATCACGGAACTCCACGTTTTCCACAGGTTTGGTCCAATTTTTCCTGGTACCACAGCTGCATGTCCTGTGGTGCTTCCTGGGTACTCTACATGGGTGCTGCGACCCGCAGGCTACAAGTCTGTCCCACTCAAATGTTGGCCAGGGACTGTCTGCTTATACATGCGTCTACCAAGTCCCAAAGCAGACTCCAGTCCCACCTCTGCCAGGACAATCTGCACTGTCCCAGACCCCGTGAGTCCCTGTTGCCATGCAGGGTGGTCTTCCCCTTGGGCGGCTCATTGACTTATGCTCTCCTTGAGTTCTGCTCTTAATCTCTGGGGGTGGAGGTGGGCTCAGTTGCTGCTGCAGGCTCTGGTCAGGCCTCCGGCCCCTGGGGACTCTGCCAAGCATGGATCGAACTGCTGCTCACTTTTGTCACTGATTCTCTGCAGTGCTGGTTTTAGAAGAGGTCCCTGGCTTCTTTGTTGGTGCCCTGCAGAAGCCACAATGCTGTAGCCACTGGTGCAGATGACCAAGATGGCGCCGCTGCTGCTTCTGCCGACACAGCAGTTCGGGTGTGTGTTGGGCATGGAGCGCGTCGCTGCTTGCCTTCACTGCTGTTATTCTACAGTTGCTTGATTCACAACAGGTCACTGGCATCTCCATTGGTCTTGTGTAAGAGCCACAATGCTGGTAGCTGCTGGTAAATCCTGCCAAGATGGCGCCGCTGCAGCCGCTGTCGCCGCCGCTGTTTGGTCTCTTGACTGTGGAGGAGCCGCTGCTTGCTTTCGTCTCTGCTGATCTGCAGTTGAACTCACAACAGGTCTCTGGCTTCTCTGCCGGTGGTGTGTGGAAGTCGCAATGCTGGTAGCAGCTGGTGCGGTCTGGCCAAGATGGCTCTGCCGCTGTCCCTTAGGTAAGGCACTTGGAGCTTTTTACTTCCCTCTGCCTTGTCTTTTGGCTTTTATTCCATCACGTTTCAACCCCTTCATTGTTTACTTCAAGTTTTTGTTGCTTTTCTTCTCCTGTGGAGAAGTTGCTTTCATGGCCATTGAGATCCAAGTCTCAGAGAGATTGTTGGTTGCCATCTTGGATCCTCTAGGGAAGTGCCTTTAATGTTTGGCAAGTATAAGCTCTTAGTTTAAAAGATACATTTCACTGTTGGATACCTTTGTATTGGTGAATTTTATCACTTTTGGTAAAATTACAAATGCTCTTTTCTTACTGCTCCCTTTGGTTTCCAATAGTTATATTGATTCTTTTGTTATTCATTTATTTTTAATATACTTTTATTGGTGCATTGTAGTTTCACAGCACAATATAGTTAAGGGTGATAGGGACATACATGCACACAGTACTTGGTAAGCTTTCCCCTAGCTCCCTTCCCTTCCCCGTATATGACATTGAGATTGGCTTTGGTATTCTCACATATGTACATAATGTCAACAAAAGTGCCTCCTTTGTTCATTCTCCCTTCCCCAACCTCTACCCTCCCCCAGACCACTTCCCTTGCTCCAATGGGGCTTCTCTTCCATTATCCCAAATCCCTCTTGTACCCTGATTACTCCTTAGCTTCTGCATATGAGAGAAAACATATGACCCTTCACTTTCTCTGACTGGCTAATCTCATTTAGAATAATGTTCTCCAGGTCCTTCCATTTTCCTGTAAATGACATAATTTTGTTCTTTATTGCTGAGTAGAATTCCCCTGTGTATACATCCCATAATTTTGTAGTCCATTCATCTGTATCCTAAGACTTCCTAGTGTATTGTTTTTCTATACTAATTATATTGCATTGTAGAATCTTCATGCATCTTTCCAATTGTATATTATGTGTTATTTAAAAATAACAAAATTTCTGCTTCTTGAATATTTCATTTTTCTCATGTAAATAGTCCACATAAAGGATTTTTATAGGAATGAGTTCTCTTTCTGATTTCTGATTTCTACAATGTTTTTTTATCTCATAGCTTCTCCATCCTCTCTGTGTTAAATGCCTTACATTTTTCTACACCATCATTCATTTCACCTGCATCTTCATATTTATTAAGCAGCTAGCAGGTTGGAGAGCTAAAATTTGAACACAGGAACCAGACACCAGAGATTGTGATCCTGTTGCTCTCAAGTGTTAGAAGAATAAAATTTTAAATGTCAGAGAGTACTTCTAGGTCTAGAATTTCTTTTTTATATGCTTTATCTTTCATTTGATTTTTCACTACTCAATTACATTTTGGTTTTTGTGTGAACTATTTTATTTGAGGAATTGAGGGAAGTTAAAGGACATTTGTCTGGCTTTGAAATGAAAGATGAATCTACAATCAGAAAGTCCATTTCTATTAGTTAATATTATTCACATTTAATATGATGTTTTGTATGTTTAGTCATACTTTTTCCACCTGTTTTCTATCTCTTATTTACCAAGCTTCATTGTTATTTCTCTCCCTCACTTTTGCTTTCACTAATTGACTTTATCTATTTCTATTTTGGTTTCTTTGTTTCTTTAAGGATGGACCTTACTCAAACTAGCTTCTTAATTCTAGTACCAAAAGCAGCACATATCAATATTAAATATTTGCTATAATTAACCTCCATACCCATAATGAGATGTCTTCTTCCCTTTCCAAGAAGTTCTTAAACAGATATGTGTGTGTGTGTGTGTGTGTGTGTCTGTTTGTCTGTCTATTTATCATCTATATCTATCTATCATCTATCTATAGAGAGAGGGAGAATAAGGCATCTACAAATATAGATTGCAAAGGAAGAAATCAAGTTATCTTTATTTACAGACTATGTGATTGTATAGATAATTTTGAGATGTTTACAGAAGAAAAAAAATCCCTAGAACTATAAATCAACTTAGCAAGATTGCTGGATAAAATTTCACACATGAACCAGGCATGGTGGTGCACACCTATAATACCAGTACTTGGGAAACTGAGAAAGGGAGGATCACAGGTTCAAGGACAGCCTCAGCAACTTAGTGAAGCTCTCAGGAAATCTGTGAGACCCTGTTTCAAATTTAAAAATAAAATAGGGCTGAGGATGTATCTCAGATGTAGAATACCCCTGGGTTCAATCCCTAGAAATGCAAAAAAAAAAAAAATTAACACAAATCAATCGATCAACTGTATTGCCATTACTAACAATGAAAAATTAGAAATGGATCTGCTGATTCAATATGATGGAGTTGTCAATTCTGTGCAAACCTATCTATTAATTCATAACAATTATAATTATTATAATTACCCCTCTCCCAAGAAGATTTTTATAGGAATAGGCAAACTTATTGGGAAATTGAATAAATTAGAAAAAGACACACACTATCCAGAACAATTTTAGCAAAGGAGGATCAACTTGGAGGCATCAGAGGAGTTAAATTTAAAACTTACTATAAAACTGCAATAAATATGACACTGTGGTTTTGGTAAAGGGACAGATAAATAGATCAGTGGAACAAACAGATTCCAGGAACAGGCATATGCAAATCTGGACAACACATTTTTTAAAGTACAAATATAAATAGGAGTAGGTTATCTTTTCAGCAAATGATGGTGGAATGATTGGATACATCACTATGCATCTCACCATCATGTGCAATTACAATGCACCAATAAAAATAAAAATCAACTTAGAAAAAGACATATGAAGCCTGAGTGGTGGTGCATACCTTTAATCCCAGTGCTTGGGTGGCTGAGGCAGGGGGATTGCAAGTTCAAGCCAGCCTTGGCAACTTAGTGAAACCCTGTTTCAAAATAAAAACTAAAAAAGGTGCTGGGGGTGTCGCATAGTGGTAGAGCACCTGTCTTAGACAGCATTCTCACAGCTATAATCTAAAAGACATGACCATACAACTAAGAGGAAGGAAGATTTATTTGTTCACCATTTCTCTGGGGATTTGGGGTTCAGTCCATGTGAGGCCCAATCCATGTGATGCAGAGGACCACAGGAGGAACCATATATAGTCCCCAAGGCTATAGCCCCAGGGACTCACCTTCTCCAAGCCACACTCTACCAGCTCAGTCCACCACCCAGATAAATTGTAATGGATTTATCCACTGCTGAGATTACAACCAAGCCCCATTTCCAACATTGCTACCTTGTTTCCATGAGGAATAGGGGGGCATTCTATTTCCAAACCATTAAAGCACCACTGGGTTCAATCCTCAGAACCATCAAAACAGAAGAAAAAATAGATATATGAAAAAATATCTCAGCCTAAACCCTTAACTATAAAAATTCAAAATGATTATAAATTGTAATTTAAAATATTAAATTAAAGAAACATAGATTGAAGTAAATTTTCTACCCTGAGTTTAAACAAGTAGTTCTTAGACAAAACAACAAATGCTCAATTCTTAAAAGAAAAATTTAGTTAAATAGACTTCATTAACATTAAAAATTGCTGTCCTAAATATGCTATTGAAAGAAAAAGTCACAGTTGGGAGATAATATTTATAAATCATATATCTGAAAGTTAACTTGTATCTAGTATACATGAAAAACTCTCAAAACGTAACAGTAAGAAGACAATTAGCTCAATTTAAAAACTAGGCAAAAGCCTTGAATAGGCTCTTCACCCTAGAGCATATATGAATGTAAAATACCACAGAAAAAGATATTCATCATCAGTCAATATTCAAGAAAAATAAATTCATCATGATGAGATATTACAATGCACCTAACAGCATCATTAAAATAAAAAATAATACTGAAAATAGAAAATGCTGGTGAATATTCCCAACAATGAGTCTCTTATACTGTTGGTGGAATTGTAAAATGATGCAGACACTCTAGAAAGGAGATATGCAGGCTCTTATAAAGTTAAAAACATACTTACCTCATGATCCAGGAGTCTCACTCCTAAGAATCTATTCTAAAGAAATGGGAAGTTATGTGCATGCAAAAAATCCATATCATAATGTTCGTAACAACTCTATTCACTATACCAAGAACTGGAGACAGTGCAAATGACCTTCAACAATGAGTGGATGTAGAAACCATGCTACATTTATACAATGGACTATGTACTACAATAAACAATAATGACTGATTGACACATGCAATAACTTTCATAGATGCTGAGTGAAAAAGACAATCTGAAAAAGATTGTGTAAGATTCAATTTATTTGACATTTTGAAGAAGAAAATCACAGTGATGGAAAAATAGTTGTTGCTAGGGTTTTAATGGCTCAGGAAGTGTGTGGCTGCAAAAAAAATGATATGAGAAGATTTGGGGAGGCCCTGGAATCATTTCTTCATTCTGGTTTTGGAAGTTGCAGCTACACAAATCTTTTTTTAGTTCCTTTATTTTTTGTACTGGGAATTGAACTCAGGGGCATTCTACCTCCAATCTATACCTGCAGTCCTATTTATTTATGTATTTGTTTATTTTTAAATAGGGTTTCACTAAATTGCTGAGGGTCTCACTAAATTGTTGAGGTTGGCCTAGTACCTGGAATCCTCCTCTCTTACCCTCCCAAGGACTGGTATTACAGGCATGTGCTACTGTGTCTGCCTATAGCAAGCCTGTACATATTAGAATTCATAGAACCATATACTAAAGAATGTATGTTAATTTTCAAAAACTAAATAAGATAAACTCTAAAGGGAAAAGACAATAAAACTTTCTATCATTTCAAGAGATTTTCTCCTGCATAGGTTTTCATGGGAACACTTGTTTCAAATACCAGGCAAGTTTGACTTCTTTCCATTTCTACACTCATAAGATTAGTAACTAAGGGTATGAACAAATTATTTCAGCACTGTGAATGCAAAAGTGAAGTGTGGGTGGAGGTGATGAACTGTTTAGTAACATCCTCTGAATGCCTACATAATAGACAGTTCAGAGCAAGGTCCTAAGCACATAGAACAGTATACTATGGAAAAATTGTATTTGCTATAAATTGCTGCAATAGCATGCCCCATTTCATTTGCTCTTTAATAGGGACTCCTTGTTACACCTACTTCAAAAGATAACATTTACCTCTTTCTTCATCCCTTTATACAAATCTGAACAGACCTTGTTTCCTCTCTACCCAAAAGAATACCATGCAATGTTCTGCACCAGTTCCAGACCCTTAGACAGCCTGGAAGCTTCGGATTCTTCCAGTAGAGCCCTTAGATAATGCTAGCCTTAAATACTACTTGATAAAAACCCATGAGTGACTCCAAACAAAAATCCTCCTGCTGGGCCAAATAAATTACAGAACCTTAAGAGATAAAAATGAATTCTTACCAAGTTTGGGAGTGATTTGTTAATCTAAAATGCAAAACTAAATATAGTCTGTAACTCCAAAGTAAGACTGGAATACCTACTCAACTCAGTGCATGATCTAGAGCTACCTAGTTCTAACCTAAACAAGAATTTGTAAAGATAAAGAGAAAGGTAGGACAGTAGAGAAGGAATTTTAATAGAAAGTATGGTCAGTGCGCTTTATTGTAAGCTGTTTTCTCATAATCATGGTGGCTCCCAAAACAACATTTAGAGGGTTTTAAAGTATTTTCAGGAGCATATGGGGAAGCGTTGTTGGGAAGGAATAAACAAGGGAAAGTCTCTACATCAATCCTTCCCCAAACAGGCAAGTGACTCCATGAAATGGGGTGCACAAAGAGAGTCAAGAATTGGGGAAGGGAAGTAACTATTATTCCATCCACAGGAAGTGACTTGTAGGGATTGAACATCTGGTTATCTGGAAGAAAGGGGAAGGGAAGATGAGAAAGATGAAGAGAGAGAGACTGTAGGCGTGAAGCGTGTCCCATGTGTGCCAAGCCTGGCATGTGTGTCACTTAATCACAGCAAATGCTATAGGTAATCACTCTTTCATTCTAGTCCTTTTTATCCACTTTAGCTCTGGAGGAACAAGGAATAATAGTTAATGGAAAGCCTGAGAAGCACTAACAGATCAAAGAAAGAAGAAATCTATTGCACCCTCTGCTCTATCTCCCCTCCCCTTTTCCATGTTTCCATTTTCCATTTCAAGTTCCTGTCTTAAGCAAGTCTGAGCTATGAGAGGAATATGCTAATTTTAAATAAAATCTGATGGTTCGGATATTATGAGGAACATGCACTTTAATTATGGAAACGAGAGCACCTCTGCATCTTGAAGTTTCTGAACGGGAATATTCTCATTATCTGAAAACGACCCAATTTCACCCAAAGGTCAGGATAGCTTGATTGGGATGGACAGAGAACATATTTGTTTTCTTTCACTTAAGGAGTTCCCCTCATTTAGGACTTAGGTAACAACTCAGATGTGCTAGAGGTAGTGTTAAGTTGTTTATTAGGTTCTCAGAAAAAGTGAGGAATGTGGTTATTATAATCTTCATGAGAAAAAAATGAAGATTGGAATTTTAATGAGGATAGCAAAAGTACAGTTGGTGTGTTGAGTCATGTAGTCGTACTGCTCATTAACTGTGACTTCTGATGCATCCTCTTTGAGCATAACCAAGAGAGGTAACAAATGATTGGAATGGTTTAAGCCTGTTTGTATTGAAGATTCTTAGTATAACATAAATTGATATTCTTGTCAATAAAGGATAATACCTTTATTCCAGGTTATCTTTATTTTGTTTTATTTTTGTTCTTTAGTACTGGGGATGGAAATCAGGTACAGTCTACCTTTAAGCTAGACCCCAGCCTTTTCTATTTACTTCTTTTTTTGAAAAAGTGTCTCACTAAGTTGCTGAGGCTGGCCTCAAACCTGCAGTCCTCTTGTCTTAGCCTCCCAAGCACTGGGATTATAGGCATTCACCATTGCATCCAGCCTGCCATTTACTTTTGAGGCCTCATATACATCTCTGTTGGATACATTTTCAAAATCATTTTCAGTGCCTTAAACTGACTTTTGAAAACTGCCACATATTTATTTTGCTAAAAATGGTATGAATTTGTCTTGTAAGTGAATGATTCTGAAAAATTCCAAACTCATTTTATATAAACTAAAATGTAGGGCTAGTTTAACTTTATTGAACATTAGAGGCAAAAACAAAGAAATTTATGAACAATTAAATTTTTAAGAACAAATGTCAAAGAGCTCTATAATCATCTCTAGCCTACTCTTTATACATCTTTCACATTTCTAAGCTATGATGGGGGATGTTTAGCATTAAAATCTGAGGCAGAGGGACTAGGGATGTCACTCAGTGATATAGTGCATGCCCAGAATGTACAAGGCCCTTGGTTCTATCCACAGTACCAAAAAAGAAAAGAAAAGTCTTGACAGAAAATAAAATCTTTCAAAAGTTACTATATGTCATTTAATTTTGTAAAAATTATAAAAAAATATAATCTAACTTTATTGCTAAACACTAAAGAAGGGAATAAAGAAAATACTTGCTCTTTTACATGGGAAATATAAGTATAAAATCCATGCGAACGTTGTAGGGTTAAAAATAAATAAGTCATGACTTTGGCTCAGCAAAATATACTGCACAAGGAAACAGATTTAGCCAACAGGAAAGCTAAAATCCTTTCTACATTTTAACAAACATTTGGGGAAACAGCGGCCTCTGATATATTGGCAGACTTACAAAGACCCTACTGAGTGTGTAACTCCAGGAGAAGTAGTTGGAAAAATGTCAATGTGTCAGAATATATCGGCTTCTCCTTGCTGCTTTTAGAAAGGTATTACAGAAAGCAATGAAGTGAGAGAATGAGCTAGCCAAGTCTGTAGCATGTTGAAAACAAACAATAAAGAGAACCCACAGCTTAAACTCATCCCCAAGTAGGAAAGCCAATTGTTCCTGCAGCTCAAATCACAGAAAATGAGACTTAAAAACCACTCTGAACAACAAAGGCTCTTAAAAGATGGTCAAATGGGACCTATAAAAGGACTTTGAGAAATACAAGCCAATGAAGAAACTGTCAAAGAAAGGCTTTTGGTTGTGTGTGTGTGTGTGTGTGTGTGTGTGTGTAGGTGGGGGATCAAGAGCAGGGCTTCTGCAATAAGTTCTATGGTTTCAAATGGCCTAAAGATAGCTGGCATTAAACAGAAAGGTGGAAAGAAGCAATGGTACAAGTAAGCAAAGATGTAAAATGGGCTTATGAACCCGAGGAAATAACCATGGGTGCGCTTACACTCATGCAGAAATGTTAGGGAGCAAAGAGGTAGAATGCTATTAATATTTTCAAAAACAAACTTTTGAAGTATAGCATACACACATAAGAATGTATAAAATCTGATTGTAAGCTTGAGAAATTTTAGCAAACTTAAAATCCCTATATAACTAGCACCCAGAGCAAGAAAAACATGTTACCAGCACCACACATGCCCCTGTGCCCATATTTATGTACATGAAATAACATTATAAGTTATACCCTTGAATTTACTTAGTGAACTAGTTTAAATATGCAGTTACTTTTCTTTCTCTTTTTATAATAATTTTCTAATAGGTCTGTTTTGAAAAAAAACGTAGAAGGTTTCTGTTTGTATGTAGAGACAATTGATGTTTTATTTTAAAATGCATATCTGACAAGGCTAATAGAACCAATTGGACAGTGTTTGTAGGTATTCATTCTTACCAACAGAGCATGAGTTAATTTCTATTTAACATAAAGCAAATAGATCTCCCTTGTCTATTTGTTTTTTCTTGAACATCACTCGACAGAAAGGAAAAAAAAAAACAGCCCATTTTCTGTAACCTTAGTGTGTGATCAGAGCAGAATTAGCAGTCACCTAACCCTACTACGAGCCCCTGGTCAGTAACTCCTCATGTTCATCATTCAAAGAGAGGGTTACTACCAAAGACCATGGGAAATTGCAAATGGAACGAATCCCAAAGTTGAGCTAAGAATTAAAGAAAATAACCTCCAACCTCCCACAAGCACACTTACATACCATGCCAGTATATTCATCACATTTTTAAACAGTGCTTTAAAAGTATAGTTTATTTCGGATTGCATATTAAAGTAACAACAAGAATGAAAGAAAACAATGTCACTAACTTCCTACAAATCTATTCAATTAATTCTTGATTTTTTGGTATTTCTTCCAATGCACTGTTCATTATAATATTGAAAATATATTTCTATACATATAAGCTTAAGCTAATAAAAACAGGGAGATAAAAATCAAGAAATTTAATTTTAAAATAAAATTTAATCCATCTTATTTCTATAGTTTTGCTTAATTGACTCACTGAGCATTATAATCTCCTCTTAGCAAAAATACCTAATATTAGAACAAGTTAACATCAAAGTTCCTAAAGATCATTTTCTGTAGATGTAGTTTCTTGTCAACTTTTAGAAATTTCACAAAGTTCTTAGTACCAGCTTTGGCGAAAAGTTAATAATTTGCTGTCTTATAAAAATGTTTCCCATCATTAAAATTAATTGCAACCTTTTTTAAAATTTTTATTTATTTATTTATTTTATTACATTTATTGGTACATTGTAGTTATACATTTTGGTGTCAGGGTATCAGAAGCATGCATGCACACATTGCTCATTTAGCCCTCCCTCAAATCCCACCCCATTTCCTCCCTTTCCCTCCTTTCCATGCTCAGCATAGTGATCGAATTTGATAAGTTTGTTTATACACATCATGTGCACTAGTGTATTTCCCTCTTCTCCCCCCCCCTTCCCCCGTCTCCCTCAGTTAGGTCACCTTCTTTGCTCAACTAAAGTTTTCTCCTTCTTGGTCTGGAGTTCCTTCTAAGTCCCATTCTCCCTAGCTTCCACATAATAGGGAGAACATCTGACTTTTCACTCTTTGTGTTTAACTAATCTCACTTAGCATAATGTTCTCCAGTGCCCGCCATTTCCCTGCAAGTGATGTAATTTTGTACTTCTTTATGGCTGCATAAAATTCCATTGTGTACATATCCTATAGTTTGTGATCCATTCATCTGTCAATGGACACCTTGGCTGGTTCCAAACTTTGGCTATTGTGAATTGTGCAGCTATTCACAAGAGTCTGGTAGTTTGGTTTCAGTCCTTTTGGGTAGATGCCTAGAATTGGTATTGCTGGGTCATATGGTAGGTTCATTCCCATTCTTCTGAGGATCCTCCACACTGTTTTCCAAAGTGGTTGCACTAATTTGCAATACCACCAACAGTGTATTAGAGTTCCTGATTCTCCACATGCTCGCCAGCACTTGTTATTGTTTGTGTTTTTAGTGATTGCCATTCAACTTGGGGTTAGGTGAAATCTCAGGGTAGTTTTGATTTGCATTTCTCTGATTGCTAAAGTATGAACATTTTTTCATACATTTATTGACCATTTGTATTTCTTCTTCTGTGAAGTGACTATTTAGTTCACTTGACCGTTTTTTGATTGGATTATTTGTTTTTTTTAGTGGTGATTTTTTTTAAGTTCTCTGTATATTCTAGATATTAGTCCTCTATCAGAGGAGTAGCTGGCAAAAATCGTCTCCCATTTGTCGGCTCTCTGTTGAGGTTCTTGATTGTTTCCTTTGCTGCACAAAAGCTCTTTAGTTTAATGCAATCCCATGCATTGATCCTCATTTTAGTTTCTTGTGCCTTTGGGGTCTTGTTGAGGAAGTCTTTACCTGTGCCTATATGTTGTAGTGTTGGGCCTATGCGCTCTTCAAATAGCTGCAAGGTCTCTGGTCTGATTTCTAGGTCTTTGATCCATCTTGAATTGACTCTTGTATAAGGTGAGAAAGTGGGGTTTATTTCTATTTTTCTGCATATGGTTAGCCAGTTTTGCCAGCACCATTTGTTGAAGAGGTTATCCTTTTTCCAGTGGATATTTTTAGCCCCTTTGTCCAAAATCAATTGGCTGTAGGTGTGTGGGTTTATTTGGTAGACTTCTATTCTGCTCCATAGGTCAATGTGTCTGCTTTGGTGCCAATACCATGCTGTTTTTATTACTATGGCTTTGTAGTACAGTTTGAATTAAGGTATTGTGATGCCTCCTGCATGGTTCTTGTTGCTGAGAACTACTTTGCTATTCTGGGTTTTTTGTTGTTCCAAATGAATTTAAGGACAGATTTTTCTATGTCAGTGAAGAATGACTTTGGTAATTTAATGGGTATTGCATTGAATCTGTAGAGCACTTTTGGAAGAATTCCCATTTTGATGATATTTATTCTGCCTATCCAAGAGCATGGGAGATCTTTCCATCTTCTAAGGTCCTCTTCAATTTCTTTTTTCAATGTTTTATAGTTTTCCTTGTAGAGGTCTTTTACCTTCTTGGTTAGGTTTATTCCCAAGTATTTTATTGTTTTGGGGGATATCATGAGTGGAAATGTCTTCTGGATTTCTTTTTAAGTGGATTTATGGTTGGCCAAGATGGCGCTGCTGCCGTCCCTTAGGTAAGGTGCTTGGAGCTTTTTACTTCCCTCTGCCTTGTCTTCTGACTTTGATTCCATCACGTTTCAAACCCTTCGTTGTTTACTTCAAGTTTTTGTTGCTTTTCTTCTTCTGTGGAGAAGTTGCTTTCATGGCTATTGAGATCCAAATCTCAGAGAGATCATAGCATGGTATCTCCCTTCATCGACATCTTGGATCCCCAAAAACTCGACCTCTCTTTCTATGTTTGGAAAATTTTCTGATATTACTTCCCTGAAAAGATTATTGATTCCTTTAGTTTCAGCTTCTAATCCTACTTCTATGCCTATTATTCTTATGTATGCTTTTTTAAGACTGGCTGAGATCTCTTCAATGTCCAATTTATGTTTTTGAATTGTTTTTTCTAATTTATATACTATGTGTTCATTTTTGGAAAGGTCATCTTCTAAGAGTGAGATTCTGTTTTCCATGTGGCCTAGTCTATTGTTGATGGTCTGTATTGATGGCTTCATTTCAATTATTGCATCCTTCACTCCCTTCAGAGCTTCCTTTTGATTCCTGTTCAGGGTGTCAGATTCTTTGCTTATTTGATTCTTCATTGCTTTCAGGCTCTCTCTGAATTCTTTTTGGAAATCCTTTATCATTTCCTCTATTTGAAGTTCTGAATTGTCTTTCTGGCAATCTTTGCAGTTCTGTGTTGGCGGGTTCTGTTGTTGTGGAATTGTGGGGGCTCATTGTTTCTTTGCTATTCTTCCTTTTCATGATTTCAGGTTTTTGTGTTTATACCTTTGTTGCTTTTGGTAGCTCTCTCTGTCTCACTCTGTAGGTGTCCTATGTCTAATCCCTCTCCCTTTATAGTTTCTTATCCTGTAGGTAGATGCTACTAGGTGAGCCTTAAAGGTGAATATCCTTTCCTGAATGGTTATTCTCACTTTCTCGGTATAATGTCCATTTGCAGGCCCAATTCTTGGTCTCCTTCAGTGATTGGGACCCTTGCCTGGTGCCTCTCACTACCTGTGGAAGCGACCAGTGCCGCTATTGCCCTTCTCACTGCAAGCGTGGGTCTCGCGGTCTCCACTTGGGCTGTCCCTATGTCTCTCTCTGTCTATACCTATGGCAGGTGTCACCCGCAGGGAGCCCCATGGTTGTGTCTCTCTTTGCCTACAGAAGCAGCAGGTGTTGCTTTGCCCTGATTCTGTGCAAACATGGAACTCCACATTTTCCACAGAGATGACTGGTTTGGTCCAATTTTCCCCAGGTACCACAGCTGTATGTTCTGTGGCAATCCCTGGAGACTCTATAAGGGTGCTGTGACCTTCAGGCTGCAAGTCTGTCCCACCCAAATGTCGCCAGGGACTGTCTGCTTATCCACGGATCTACCGCATCCCACAGCAGACCCCACTCCCACCTCTGCTGGGGCAATCTGCACAGTCTCAGACTCCACGAGTCCCTGTGGCCACGCTGGGTGGTCTCCCCTGGGGCAGCTCATTTACTTACGTTGTCCTTGAGCACTGCTCTTAATCGCTGGAGGGGAGTGCTCTCAGTCGCTGCTGCAGGTTCTGGTCAGGCTTCTGGGCCCTGGGGACTCTGCTGAGTGTGGATTGAACTGCTGCTTGCTTTTGTCACTGATGCTATGCAGTGCTGCTTTTAGAAGAGCTCCCTGGCTTCTTTGTTGGTGGCCTGCAGAAGCCACAATGTCGGTTGCTGTCAGCTGCTTCTACCAATGCAGCCGTTCAGGTCTGTGTTGGCGTGGAATGAGTCACTGCTTGCCTTCACTGCTGCTATTCTGCAGCTGCTGGATTCACAGCAGGTTGCTGGCATCTCTATTGGTCTTCTGTAGAAGCCACAATGCTGGTAGCCACCGGTAAAGTCTTGCCAAGATGGCACCGCTGCAGCCCCTGTTTCCGCTGCCATTTGGTCTCTCGAGTGTGGAGCAAGCCGCTGCTTGCTTTTGTCTCTGCTGATCTGCAGTTGAACTCACAACAGCTCTCTGTCTTCTCTGCTTGTGGCGTAATGCTAGTAGCGGCCGGCGCAGTCCGGCCAAGATGGTGCTGCTGCTGCTGTCGTTCCTTAGGTTAGTCAGCAACCTTTTTTTTTTAATCTTAACAACTTCAGTGACCTCAAGGCTTATAACATGAGATTACTACTGCCAACTTTTTCTAAATTTCTGTAAAAATACATTCAAGTAAGCATATCCAAAAAGATTTTTAGTGCAAAAAGTACTCATTTGTCTTGTATAGTGTAGATAAACCCTTTGCTGAAATCAGGGAATTGGATCAGATTATAACTAGTTAGAAATCATCTAATGTATATTATTTACAAACAGATAACACTTGCTAATGCAAGCCTGAATATATGAAAGTGGCTACCACATACTGAAATGATAACAATTAGCAGTTGTCACATTCAAAGTGTCAGAGAAATATGAAGAAGTTAGTGTATCCCCTTGGTGTTCTGTGATGAAATGCATATCAAATACTATCAATAGGTCTTTTCACTCCTTCAAACTACAAAGAAAATTTGTCGCCAGACAATTTTCACAGCTCTAATTACAGCGTTGCTTTTGCAACTCTATAATTAAGAGTGAACTACAATTTGCTTTCCTACTCTCTGCTGAAAAAAATAGTAAAAATAAAAAGTTTTAAAAAAGGAACATTTTGAATTTCACATTATATTCATTATCTTGGATCTTTAGCATATTATCTTCCAAAATGGTGTTGAAATAAAATTTAGTTCATGTATAAATAGCTCTACAGGTAATTTATGTCGGTCTTTAAAAATGTATGTCTATCTCAAAATGTCAGCTTCTGGTAATTCCTATGTTTTACTCTCAATTTCTATGTAACAATTTTCAGTAGTGCATCTGTGTAATTTGATGTGTCTAAAAATATATCATTCAATTTCCTACTTCCTTTTCCCCTTCCTAAGGTGCATGGACATTTTATTTTATAATGTGATAGTTTTATATTTCAGATTAAATGCAATGATTTTAAAATTACATGTGGCTCCAGACATTACTTCAACTAACATCTTGATTTGGTTTGCCTTTAGCTCCTAGAATTATGACTTCAGAATTTAAACCATTAATACAGTTTATGCACCCTCCCCCCAATATTCTGCATGATCTTGTAAATTTTATGTAACTTCCAAGTAAGCA
Organism: Glis glis; assembly: GCA_004027185.1. NCBI lineage: Eukaryota > Metazoa > Chordata > Mammalia > Rodentia > Gliridae > Glis > Glis glis. The sequence continues at coordinate 23,956 of PVJS01003155.1, forward strand.
ACATTCATTTAGCAAGGCAATTTAGAGTATGTTTAACCATGCATTAGATCCATTGCAATTAGTATCCGTAGCCATGTGTTTGGTATTTGCTGGGTCATAGTTTGGATTTAAAATGTCCCCAAGTGGTCATGTGTTGAAACCATGTCCCCAATGCAACAAGGTACAGAGGTGGGGCACTGCCAGAGGAAGCAGGTCATTGGGAGTGTGGTCTTGGGGACTATATATGTCCACGGTCCCCCACCTCTTCCTGTCTGTGTTTTCAGCCACCATGATGTGAGAGCCACAACCCTCCGCCATGAGCCTTGCTGCCACCACTGCCTTGGTTGATGCCTCAAAACTAGCACTCTGGACTGAAACCATGAGGTTTCAATGGTTTCCCTAATAAACCATTCTGTTGGATACTTTGGTCACAGTCATGGGAGAGCTGATTGAAACAACTTGGTACTCCTTATACACATGGTTCATGATTCAGACAGATGTCCATACAAAACAGCAGAGAGGAATTATTTACAACCTCAGTTGCAGGCCTGGGAAGTGACAGTTAAGTGTCACATCCTTCAGGGATGAGGAAGATATTAGCAGCCCATTGTTTAAAGATACCAATGTGAGCTGATATGGATCAGATGCATGCTAAAACAGAGAATCTACATTTTTCTATCAATGGAATCTCCAGACTTAAGCACTTTTCTTACTTTAGATGGAGAAAGCTATCACCAAATACTCTTCAACATCCTGCCTCCTCCATGCCATATTTGCATCTCCTTTCCTCCAATTCTTGCCTAGATTCTTCTTTTCCTTCCAGTTTCTCTCCCCCCTTCTTCCCCCTCCCCCTGTTCCCTTTTTCCACTTTCTTTCATTTATACATATACCATCTTCTTTTCTCTCTCTTTCCTGGTTCCCCTTCATCAATGTAAGAGAGAATCTAGGCTTAGAAGAAAATGGAAGGGACAAAACTATCCAGTTATAGTTTTGCAGACTGGTGAATCCCTAAAACAAAAACTACAACACTAAGAGGAAAAGGGTCATAGTAATGATGGTAGTAGTAAATCCTTGAATTGTACTTTCCCTGGACCAACCATTGTTCTATGGGCTTTATATACACTAAATCAGTTAATTCTTACAGCAACCCTATGAGGTAGATGTTATCAATATTTCCATTTTACATCTGAGGAAGGATAATCAGAGAAGTTCATTGATTCATCTAAGGTCAAAAAGATGGCACACGTATAAAAAGGAGTTTGATTATCTAGTCCATATTTTGAAATAAGAAATAATTAGACATAAAGAAGTAGCTAGTCTCGCGCTTCCTGTTATAATCCAGTATAACTACTCCATGAAAATGTTAAAAGACCTGTTGAAAAAAAATTTCTAGCCATTCTTTCATGTGTGTGTGTGTGTGCATATGTATGTTTTACTGGGTATTGAAACCAGGGGCATTCTACTTCTGAGCTAGATTCTCAGCCCTATTTTATTTTTTTATGTTTGAAACAGGGTCTCACTAAATTACTGAGTCTGGCCTCAAACCTGCAATTCTCCTGTTTTAGCCTCCCAAATACTGGGATTACTGATGTGTGCCACCATGCCTGATTTATAGCCATTCTTGATAGCACATGTCACCGTCCTAAGATTCGTAGAATCTAAATATTCATTTAATAACTGTGTTGCATACTCTTTATAGAAATTTGAGCAGACTTCCTTTTATCCCATATGGAAATGGAAAATACTTCTTAGCAGCTGCACATCAGCTATTGTTGCAGTCAATGTGTTCATTTCTATCCTGATATCTTCTTCCATCTGCCCACTCTGACTAAGGAATTGTAAGATTTCTCCTCTGGCTTGAGCTCTACTTTACTACCACCTAAAATTAGATAATAATATAAGTATTTACTACAAATATATCTTAGAGACCCAAGCTATTCTAAGAATTATGTGATATTGTCACATTAAGAATATCACTGAAGTTTTTCATAACTTATTATTTAATTCTGTAGAAAGTTAATAAAGACGAAGAAACAAGATAAAATCAATTAAAGTCTTTTTGTATTTGTATAATGCATAGTTTAAAATGTAATTGTTTGAGTTCAGAATGTGCCCTTAGCCCTCATGGGAACAAGTTAGCAATGTTGGAGATGGGGCTTGGTTGATAAGGAGGGTCCCTTGGGGGTATGGCCTTGGGGCTTAAATAAGCCCCCTGCTTCCAACCTCTACTATGTTAGAGCAGATCATTGCGCTCTGCCTCTCTCTGCTTCCTGCCACCATGTCCTGAGCTCCACAAATAGATCTGGCCTGACATGGACTGAAACTCTGAAATCTCCAAAACTACAAATAAATCTTCCTTCCTTTCAGTTGTGTGGTGAGGCTTATTGGGTCCCAGCAGTGAGAATCCTGCCCAAGACAGATAATATTTGCTGCATGTATTTCGCTATTTACTGTATTCCTCAAGAAACTTGTCATATCTCATGGATTTAATATATGTGTTAATTAATAAGCACAGTTTTGAAAATGTGAAATGTCTTATTATAAAAGATATATATATAGAGAGAGAAAATAAAATATAGATAAATTATGGTTTCCTGTGCTGACCTTATTGATGTAATATATACTGAGAATTCTTAATTTTTTTCTCTAAATTAGATGTATTTTCATAAGTGTGGATTCTAGAAGAAACATTTACATTAGTTGTTATGGGCAAATTTTATGCAAAATTTAAAAACTGGACTTTGATGGCAAAGGTGGCATATAGAGACAGGTTAAACACAATTTGAAAACAAAGTAAAAAAGAATAAAATATCAAAGGAAAAAGCATGAATTCGTCAGTAAACTTTTCAGCAAGCAGGCCTATCTAAATATGAGAAAATGGCCTGGGGGACATTTGAAATTATTAAAAATTGTATATTTTGTGTATTTTGAAGTCTGGTAGTGTAATGCTTCCTGATTTGTTCTTTTTGCTCAAGACACCTTTGACTATCTGCAGGTATGTGTGTGTGTGTGTGTGTGTGTGTGTGTGTGTGGTTATATTTGAATTTAAGAATTTTTGTAATTGTTTAAAGAATGCCATTAAAATGTGCCATGGATTTCAATGAATCTGTAAATTGTTTTGTGTAGTATGAAAATTTTAACAGTATTGATTCTCCCTATCCATGAATGTGGATGTCTTTCCATTTGTTTCTATCTTCTTCAATTCAGCTCATCAGTTTGCTTCCATTTCTTCGTTGTTGGGAATAATGCTGCTACTAAGAAATGGAGCGAACTGAGCATTTATTGACTGACAACTAGATAAAGAAGAAAAATGTAGTATATATACACAATGTAATATTACACAGCCACAGAAGAGTGAAATCCTATCATTTATGATAACATGCATGGAATTAGAGATCATTCTTTTAAATCAAATAAGCCAAACAGAGATGTCAAGTACTGCTTGATTTCACTTATATGTGTAATCTACAAGTAGATCTCATGAAAATTAGAACTAGAAAGTAGATACCAGTGGCCGCAAAGGGTAAGGGAAGGTATTTATCATGGCTGGAAATGGTTAGGGGAGGGTAAGGAAGGTTTCAGAGAGGTTGATCAATAGGTACTAAGTTATAGTTAAATAGAACTAAGAAGTTCTGTTGTGCTAGTGCATAGTAGGGTGACCATAGATAATGATAATGTACTATATATTTTAAAAATTTAGAAGAAAGGATTTTGAATGATTTTACCATAAGGAAATGATTGAGGAGATAGACATTTTTATCCTTATTTAAACAGTACACTATATGTATGTACATCAAAACATTACCTGTTACCCCATACATATTTACAACTTCATGTTTTTATATGGTTAAATGCATATAATTAAATATAAAAGTAAATAAAATAACAAAGATTAATATCTCTTGATATCAACTGAGTGTGATCAACAAATACTTGCTCTAATAAGAATAATTCTGGGAGCCAGGTATGGTGACGCATGCCTATAACCCCAGTACTTGGGAGCCTGAGACAGGAGGATCACAGATTCAAGACCAGCCTTGGCAACTTAGCAAGACCCTCAGCAACTTAGTGAGATCCTGTTTCAAAATAAAAATTAAACGGGGCTGAGGGTGGTACAGCTTGGAAGTAAAATGCCCTGGGTTCAATCCCCAGTACCAAAGGAAAAAAATATTTCTGGCTATATTCAATATAAAACTATATTGCTATTCAATCTGGCAGCTCTTATTTCATATTTATTTATGAAAACTACATAAATAAATGTGTGTATGTCTCTGAACATAGGGTGTTTTACCCATTGCATTCATTAGTGTCTGCCTCTCCTTGCTACAGGAGATGAATGATATTTAAATAATGACATGCATGTTTGGCCAAATGAATCTGTTTTATTCTATCTATAGGCTGATATGTATTTCTATATCATTTGAAATGTTGTACATAATGTTCACCTTTTCTTCTCTTTAACTTGAATGAAGTAATGTTTTATTTTCAGGTGTAGGGAGATAAAGTATTAATGTCTCTCCATATTAAGTGGTGTGTGCATGTATGTTTCTCACTCTGAATCTCATTATGATGTACAATTACAATGCATCAATAAAAGTATATTAAAAAACAGAATGGAAAACATTGAATAATTTTGAAAGACTAGAAATTCTGAATTGACTTACCCAAAAATAAGACTAAGTAAAATTCTCTTTACTTCACTGTTTGCCTATGTGCTTATTACATCACTATTTCCCAATGCAGCAAGTATTAGAAAAAATGGCTAGCACAGTTTTATTCCTATCTTGAAAACCTACAAATATGAAAAGCTAATAACTGTGATAGTAAAATTACACCAATATTAATTTTTTTACAACACACTGTTATAATGCTTTCATTCAACCATCCAACAAATATTTATTGAGCACCCACTTTTCTCCAGACTGGGGACTTATGACAAAATAAAATGATAAATTATTTACCTTCATGGGTTTGCATCCCAGAAGAAGTAAAGATTAATAATGACAATAGTAAAACTCTTTGTCCGATGCTGGTAAGCATCATGAAGAATAATAAAATAGAATGAGTACTAGGGAAGACAGTAGAGTGTGTTTTCAATTTTCAAAGAATGAAGAAAGAAAGGCAACTCAGATAAGAGTACTGAAGGAAATGAGAGAGCCCTTCAAATGTATATTTGAGGAAAGATCCTTCAAGCGGAGGAAACAAATACAAAGACCCTAAGATAGGAGCATGTTTTAGCAATATCAGGATGCCAGTGTAGCTATAGTAGAGTGTGCAAGCAGGAAGCCTTACGAGATAAAGTGTAGTCAAAGGAACAATTTCTTTTGTGGGCCTTGGAGACACTATGGCTTTGACTCTGAGTGAACATGACTACACTGCAGTATTTTGAGCTTTAGAATTACAGAATATAGTGACAATTGAAATTAGACAATCATCTCTGGCATCACTATACATCTGTGCACAGAGATTCTTTAAAATCATTTTATTCATATGTTCATTTTTTTTTTTTTGCGGTACCGGAGATTGAACCCAGGGGCGTTCTACCTCCACGCTAGGCCCCCGGCCCTATTTTTTATACTTTCTTTTGAAACCGGGTCTCACAAAGTTGTGGAGGGCCTCACTAAGAGGAGAGAGAGAGGGAGAGAGTGAGAGAGAGAAAGAGAGACAGCAAGAGAGCTGAGGCTGGCCATGAACCCAGATCCTCCGGTCTCCGCCTCCCAAAGTACTGGGATTACAAGCGTGCGCCACCATGCCCGGCTTTCATTATGTTTTAAAAGGACCATTCTGTTTGCTAAATTTGAGAAAACACTATACAGTCTCAATAATGTGAAAAAGGAGATTATTTAAGATGATTTATGAGAAATGAATACAGTAAAATGGAGTTTTGTGTAAGCTTCTATGCTTGCGTATAGAATTTTCTCAAATATATTATTTTGAAAATCTAACTATATAGCTGGGTGTGATGGCACATGCCTATAATCCCAGTACTTGGGAGGCTGACAGGAGAATTGCAGGTTCAAGGCCATCCTCAGTAATTTTATGAGACCCTCAGAAATTTAGCAGGACCCTATTTTAAACTAAAAAATAAAACAAGCTCAGAGATCTAATGTCCTTAAGTTCAATCCCCAGAAACACACACACACACACACACACACACACACACACACACGATAATAAAAAGAAAAAGAAAGCCTAATGATTTAAATAAATTACTTCAGAAAAGCATATGATGTGATTTTTCTGAAATTCAATATGGCAGATACCTGTCTTTTGATTATTTGTTTTGGTCATATTTTATACTAAGGTTTGTTTATTTTGTGTTATTAATTGGTAAATAAAACATAAAAGTTGAACTATTAATGGGGTACCATGTATTGTTTAGTACATGAACATATTGTGTAATCTTTAAATTATGTTAAACATATTAATCTATTTAAACACTTATCATTTCTTTATGGCAAACACTTTCAGATTCCTTTCTTCTAGCTTTTTGAAATCAATATTCACCATAGTGTGCAGTAATCGTCACCAGTGTAACAGAACACTAGAGCTTCTAGCTTCTTCTAACTATAACTTAGTGCACATTGAAGACCAGTTAGGTATGTTTATATGATCATTATTTTAACAGGAAGAAATGTGGTACAGGGTATATAATTTGAAACATATTTATGGTCATTCAGTTATACATATATTTTATTTTATTTTACTATTTTTATTTTTATTTTTTTTTGCAGTACCAGGGATTGAACCCAGGGGTGTTCTACCCCTGAGCTCCACCCCCAGCCCTATTTTTTATTCTTTATTTTGAAACAGGGTCTCGCTAAGTTGCAGAGGGCCTCACTAAGTAGCTGAGGCTGGCAGCTACTTAAATATCATTAGAGACATTTACCTATTGTGTGTATATTCCAAGACCCCAGTAAAAGATTTTTAGAATATTTTAAAACCTAACTTGTGCCGGGCGTGGTGGCGCGCGCTTGTAATCCCAGTACTTTGGGAGGCGGAGACCGGAGGATCCGGGTTCACAGCCAGCCTCATCTCTCTCTCTCTCTCTCTCTCTCTCTCTCTCTACTTAGTGAGGTCCTCCACAACTTTGTGAGACCCGGTTTCAAAATAAAGTATAAAAAAATAGGGCCGGGAGTATAGCGCGGAGGTAGAATGCCCCTGGGTTCAATCCCCAGTACCACAAAAAAAAAAAAATTAAAACAAAACAAAACTTAACTTGTTTCTTTGTACAGTCATTTTTATCTTTAAAATACTCACATAAAGTTCTAGACATGATGTAGGATCAATGAAGGTAAATGATTAGCATCTAATCATATGTTCTGAATATTTGAGGGATGCTTTCATTTTCAACATTCTTTGAATGGGAAATATTTTATTTTACCTACAAACATTTTACCTAAAAACAATTTTTTACCTACAAACAATATTTTACCTACAAACAATTCATATGCCACTCAGAATGTCTGTTACTTTATTTTAGATTTTCCCCTTCACAATTAATAATAGAATCCAAGTCAAAAGGGGAATGGTAAATTTTCTACCTATCAATCATTCTCCAAAGTTTCCACTTCATAGCATGATTATTAAATTAAATTATACACATGAAAACACGTTGAAAAGAGCTAGAAAAATGTTAATTATCATTTTCAGAAATTTATTCTAAATTTCAGCTTCGCTACCTAACTAGATGACTGATTTTAGACTATCTTTAATATGATTCTCTAGATCTGAAATGCTTTTTCCCTTTTTCAATGGATGTGTTTCCCTTGTTAATTCTCCCTCTCCCCACCACCACCCTTTCCTGGACCACCTCTCTCACTCCACTGGGATTTTTCCTCTCTTGTATCCCAATTACTCCCTAGCTTCCATATATGAGAGAAAACACATGACCCTTCACTTTCTGTGACTGGCTAATCTCACATAACATAATGTTCTCCAGGTCCATTCATTTTCCTGCAAATGACATAATTTTGTTCTTCTTTATTGCTGAGTAGAATTTCATTGCAATGGCCCATAAATTTTTAACCCATTCATCTGTTCATGGGCACCTAGGTTGGTTCCATAATTTGGCTATTGTGAATTGTGCTGCCCTAAGCATGGATATGCATATATCACTATAATATTCTGATTTCAGTCCCTTTGGAAAGATACCCAGGGGTGGTATAGCTAAATCATATGGTGGATCCATTCCCAATTTTCTGAGGAATCTCCATACTTATCTTCATAGCAGCTGCACTAATTTGCAATCCCACCAACAGTGTAGAAGAGTTACTATTTCCCAACATCCTTGCCAGCATTTATTGTTGACTTCTTGATGAATGCCATTCTGATTGAGGTTAGATGGAATCTCAGTGCAGTTTGATTTGCATCTCCTTGATTGATAATGATGTTGAACTTTTTAAAATATATTTATTGGCCACTTGTATTTCTTCTTCTATGAAGTGTCTAGTTAGTTAAATAGCCCATTTTTATTGTCTTTTTTTTTAGTGGTAAGTTTTTAAGTTATTTGGATATTCTAGATATTAGTCCTCTATCAGAGGAATACCTGGCAAAGATCTTTTCCCATCCTTTTGGCTCTCTATTAAGGTCCTGGATGGTTTCATTTACTGCAAAGAAGCTCTTTAATTTAATGTATTCTCTATTAATCCTCATTTTAATTTCTTGTGCATTGGGGGTCTTATTGAGGAAGTGACTACCTGTGCCTATATATTGGAGTTGTAGACCTATGTACTCCTCTAGTAATGTGAAAGTCTCTGGTCTTATTTACAGGTCTTTGATCCATCTTGAGTTGACTCTTATGCAGGATGAGAGGTTGTGATTTAATTCCATTTTTCTACCAATAGAAAATCAGTTTTCCCAATACCATTTGTTGAAAAGACTGTCTTTTCTCCTACTATGTTTTTGGGACCTTTGCCAAAAATCAGTTGGTTATAAATGTGTGGCTTTGTTTCTGTATCTTCTATTCTATTCTGCTAGTCTTTGTGTTTTTGTGCCAAAACCATGCTGTTTTTATTACCATAACTGTAGTATAATATGAAGTCAGGTATTGTGATGCCTCCTGCATAGTTCTTAGTGCTGAGGATTGATTTGACTACTCTGGGTCTTTTGTTATTTCATATGAAATTTAGGACTGATTTTTTTTTAGCTCAGTGAAGAATGAAGCTGGTATTTTTATAGGAATTGCATTGAATCTGAAGATCACTTTTGGAAGGACAGCCATTTTGATAATATTTATTCTGCCTATTAAAGAGCATAGGTAATCTTTCCATCTTCTAAGATCTTCTTAACTTCTTTCTTTAGTGATTTACAATTTTCATTATAGAGGTCTTTTAACTCCTTGGTTAGATTTATTCCTAGGTATTTTATTCCTTTTGAGTTTAGTGTGAATGAAATTGTTTTCTGGATTTCTTTTTTAGTGGATTCATGATTGGCATATAGAATGGCTACTGAGTTTTGTAGATTGATTTTGTATCCTGCTACTTGACTGAATCAGTCAGCTCTATAAGTCTTTCGGTTGTGTTTTTTGGTTCTTCTAAGTATAGGATCATGTCATCTGCAGATAGAAATAATTTTAGTTCTTCTTTTCCTATTTATATTCCTTTGATTTCCTTTTCTTGCCTTATTGCTCTGGCTAGTGTCTTGAGTACTATCTTGGGAAAGAGTGATGATAATGGGATAGTGGGCATCCTTGTCTTGTTCCTAATTTTAAATGGAACTCTTGCAGTTTTCTCCCATTCTATATGATGTTGGCTTTGGGCTTATTGTAATTGCCTTTATGATGTTGAATTAAGTTCCTTCTATTTTGAATTTCTGCAGTGTTTTTAACATGAATAGGTGTTGGATTTTGATAAATGGTTTATCAGTATCTATTGATCTGAAAGGATGCAATGAATAATATTACATCTTTGGAATTTGCTGATATTTGCTTTGTGTCCAATAATATGGTATAGTTTGGAGAAGGTTCCATGAGAAGCTTAAAAGAATATGTATTTAGCTCTTGTTCATTGGAATATTCTGTATATGTCTATTAGATACATTTGATTTATAGTGTTCTTTAGTTCTAAATAGTGTTTAGTGATTTTTTTTCTTGAAGATTGATCTAATTGTGTGAGAAATGTGTTTAAGTCCCCTAGTATTATTGTATTGTGGTCTTATTCTTAATGTTTCTAAGAGTTTGTTTTATAAAATTGTGTGTGCTTGTTTATGTTTGGGGCATAAGTATTTACTATCATTATATCTTCTTGTTGTATTATTTCTTTTTTCAGTAAATGTCTTGCTTTGTCTCTTCCGATAAGTGTTAGCTTAAAGTCTGCTTTGTTGAATATGAGAGTTGATACTTCTGCTTGTTTTAAGTCTCCATTTGAATGTAATATATTTTTCCTTCCTTTTACCTGTAGACTATGAATATCTTTGCCTGTAAAGTGAGTTTCTTGCGAACATATAGTTGGATTATCCTCTTTAATCTACATTGCCAGTCTATGCCTTTTAAACAGGGAGTTTAGACCTTTGACATTCAATGTTTTTATTAAGAGATAATTTTTGTTTTGTGTCATTTGAGTTATATTTTCTGTTTGATATAGTGTTATTTCTCCTTTGCTTGGTTTCTTATCTTGTAGAATTTGTCCCTTCTCTGGTTCTGGTATTTTTTCTATTTTCTTCTTTGTGTTTTATTTCTTATTTTCCCTAGTGCCAGTTTGGCAGTCATGAATTCTTTTAGTTTCTGCTTGTCTTGGGAGGCTTCTATTTCTCCATCAATTTTCAAGGTTATATTTGCTGAATATAGCAGCAGTCTTGGTTGGAAGTTGTTTTCTTTCAGGTTTTGGAGTACATCATACCATGCCCTCCTGGCTTTCATGATTTGGGTTGAGAAATCTGGAGTGATTCTTAATTTTGGCCCTTGAATGTCATCCATCTTTTTTATCTTGATGCATTATATTCTCTCCTTGACCTCTATGTTTATCATTTTGATTATTATGTGGCATGGAAAAGTTCTTTGATCTTGTCTTATTGGGGTTCTGCTTGTATCCTATACATGGATGTCCATCCCATTTTTCTGTTTGGGAAATTCTGATATTATTTTTCTGAAGAGGTTTCTAATGCCTTTGGTTTATGCTTCTTTTCCTTTTTCAATGCCTAGTATCCATAGGCTAGGTTGTTTCATTTTATCCATATTTCTTGAATGTTCTGGTCATCTTGTTTTATGGTCTTCTCTATATTATTAACTTTGTGGTCAGTTTTTAGTGCGCTGTCTTATAAGTGTGAGACACTATTTTCTATGTCATCTAGTCTGCCAGAGGTGTTTTCTATTGAGGTCTTTATTTCATTTATTGTCTACTTCATTTTGCTCAGGATCTCTTTTTTTGTTCTTTAGGATCTCAATTTCTTTATTAATATGTTCTTTTATATCCTGTACACTTTCTCTGATTTCATTTCTAAAGTTTGTATTGAAAATCAAAATTCTGAATTCTTTTTTTTAAGGGCTTCTTTTTAGCATTTAACTTAATTACTTGTTATTTCTTTAGAATCCACCACTTACATTGAATTGCCAAAATGGTAATTTTCTCATTTTTTTGTCAGCTGATAAGATGGCTGGAATTATACAGAAAAATTAGGTCATTGCATTTTCTTGAATATTTATTCCATTTTCAATTTAAGACTTCTATTTCTTTTCTTCTTCTTCTTCTTCTTCTTCTTCTTCTTCTTCTTCTCCCTTTTTGTGTGTAGCATTGGGGATTGAAACTGGTGGCATTCAACCTTGGAGCTACATCCCTAGTTCTATTTTATTTTTTATTTGGAAACAGGTTCTTCAAAGGAAGTTGCTGAAGCTGTCTCTGAACCTATGATTCTCCTGTCTCAGCCTCCTAAGTACTGGGATTACAGGCATGTGCCACCATATGAGGCTCAATTTTCCTTTTCAAATGAAAATACAATCTCCTATAGCTAGGCATGGAAGAACTTGGTCATTCTTGTTGGAGTAATGGTTCTCCTCTGTCAGGGGAAGTTCTCCTCTGCAGTTAGGGACTTGAAGGTAAGGGTTGAGACCTGAGAAAGTAAAGCTCTTTCTTAGAAGAAAACTAGTTATCAATCACCACCAGACCATTGCTGTGGCTAGAATTCTAGATATGGTTAGTAGAAGTTCATGTTCTGTCTTCCTGAATTATATTATTCTTGTTAACTGCTGGTTTTAAATATGATGTTTAAACTTTCACGGTCTTCATTCTTTAAATGTAATTCTTCCAGCAGGGTAGTTGTAAACTGTGTAAACACCACATTTTTTGGAGAATGCTTTTGAATACCAAGAATTGGGGTGAGTAATGACAGCAACACCACAGCAATTAAAGTCCACTCTGCAGGTTTATGGATAATATTTCTATTTGTTAATCTGAAAGTTCAGACAAGATTTTTAAGTTGAGTGTAAATATCTCCTAATGTAATCTGAAGAGGACCCCCCAAAACAGGTAATACTTAACTCAATTTTTCCAGTGTGATGTATTTTCTAATCTGGTTCTGGGAACTTGAATCTATCAGTGAGAATGTGGAACCATGATCTTCCAAGTCTTGTGATTTGGTTGTTTCTTCAGTGAAAACATATTGTCCTCCATAAAACTCCCTGATTCTCAGATTTAAGGTTTTAGTTTCTTTTTTTAAGTTATCATAACTTGACTGTATCTGATCCTCTAAAAGGCAAAGACTCATCAAAGCTAGACTGAGATTCCCCCAAGGCAGAGGAATGACTATCTGAATCAGAATTTATGTCATCTTCATCAAATTCTTCATTAGAGAAGCTGAATAGAGTTTCAGACATATGGAAGTATAATTCTGACCATATGAAAACCTTGAAGTTTCTTCTTTCTTCCACTCAAAGTCTCTCTCAGAACTTTAAGTTTTGTCTTTGCAACTCCAGGACACCCCTGTATGGAGCTAGAGGCTGACCTAGAAGCTTGGTTTGATTTGGCAAATTTCCTCTTAAAATGCTCAGCACTTTTCTTACTTATGCCTACAAGAGTTATTTCTGGTATAAACACAATATTTCCAAAATTTCCTGACTCTTTTGATCTTTTATGCAAAGGACTAATTGAAGAAATCTGAGTATTCACTTTCTATAAAGTAGGTTCACAAGCAACAGCTTTCTCCTGTCAAATCTGCAATTATCTAAATGTTTAGTGACATCTACTATTGTCTGTTCTTTGTCTTTGTGTTTAGAGTTAGCTTTCTTCTTCATTATGCTTTTTTTTGTGCAGTTGTGGCCTTGTACCCACTTCATTTGGTCTGTTTTCTGATAGAATGGAAGAAACAAAGTCTTGCTCATTATCATTGGTACTATCGCTACAAGAGCTAGAAGAAATTCATTCATACTGTTCTTCAAACAGACCAAGATTATCAATATCTGATGTCTTAATAGATTTACTGCATAACTGTACTTCTCCTGAATTGCCATTTTGTCTTTCTTTTATCAGCTGAAAATCAGGACATTTTGGCCCTGGTTGGGACATTTTGAAAACTCAGGATCTTGATGAGCTTCACTGTAGCATCTCTGGTCTTTGCAGGAAGGGTCTATAGTTTCTCAGTCCTGATGAGTTCAGTTGCTGCCATAGGGATTTGTGGGCAGTTTGAGTGGGCAGTCTGGATATTTGTGGTCTTGAGGTATTTGAGCATGGAGACAAGAATGTGATTGCTTTTCCCTTGTTGGCTCTCTGCAATCACTGGCTCAAGAGCCACTGGATTCTGGCAGCCACCAGCTCCCATGCAGGCTCACCCTATGGCACCTATCTCCACTTTCCACTCACCAGATGAGACATGTGGAGCTCTTTTCAATTCTTTGCTCTCTGTGCTGCTTCCAATTCAAACATATTTTTACTGTCTTTTTCTGTTGTGTTCTGACTACTTTTCTTCTCTTGCAAAGAAACAGTCTTCCCACTGGTTGAGTTTCAAGTCACAGAACAATGGAAACACTCTGTCTTCCTCTATTCTACCATCTTGGATTTCCATTGTTTTGTTTTCATTTTTATTTTTTTGGTAGTGGGGATTGAACCCAGGAACATTCTACCTCTGAGCTACATTCCTAGCCCTATTTTATTTTTTATTTTGAAATAGGGTCTTCCTGAGTTGTGGAGGGTCTCACTAAAGTTGCTGAGACTGACCATGAACATGTGATCCTGCTGTCTCACCATCAAATAGTTTTTAAGTATATAATTTGTGAGTTTGTTTATGGGACTCTAATTTTCATGAGGTCAGGAAGTAAGCAAATTTTGTTAAAAAATGTATCTCCAACACTAATCACTAATCACTAATCACAAAGCCTGACTCAACATTTGCAAAATGCAGACAGTAATAATTCATTTAATGACATCAAAAGAAGCTTACAGAAATGGACAAATTTACAATGCTATGATTATTTTGAGGAATTGAAATTTATGATGTTATTTATCTCCACCCTGTTCACCACCAATCACCCTCACTACGAAGGACAAAACATACAGAGAACTCAGGGCAGCAAATGAATGTTTTAAATAATTCTATTTAGCTTAAAACTTTGTGTTCAATCATGGGAGAACATAAGTATTATGTAGAGTATACCCTTCCTAAGAATATACGTAGGCAGATGAAAGAGGTGAGACCTGCAACTGATCTAGACTAGTCACTACTAGTCACCCTTTAGGTTGCATGGGCAAAAAATATGTTCTTCAAAACATGAATAATAGTTCATTTGAGTTTACCTATTTCATATACATATTTCATACACAAATGGAATGCAGTCTGGTTCCCTATAATCTCTAGTTAGAAAATGGCTTATTATACTATTATTCAGATATGAATAACATAAGTGGTGTGGATCATTCATTTTGATGAGCTACTTCTAATAGCTCTGTGCATTTCTTACCTGTACAAAGACACAAAGATAGAAAATTTTCAATATCTGTCTAAAATTGCCTAAGGCTTTGGCTTTATTGCTTTCACCAAAGATATATATTCCTGTAATATCTTTCATATTTTTTCCTTAAAATTTGGAAGAAATGAAATCCAGTTATAATGTTTTAATGCTATTGTCTGATAATTCCAATGTTCCTATCAGCTATGGGTCAGTTTTTCTCCTAACTGTGGTTTGTATTTTCCCTGATCTTTTACTCATTTGGTAACTTTTTGTTTTCTGCCAGAAATTGTTTGTCTTATCTTGTTGGATTTTGAACATGTTTATATTTCTATATAATTATTGACTTTTTTGAGGATAAATTTAAATTTGTTAGAAAAGAGTTCAAAACTTTTGGGGCTTTTTTTGATGATTAGCGAGAAGTAAGTAGTGCTCAGTCTAGAGAGAATCACCACTACTGAGACAAAACCTGTAGTAGTACTCCACTTTTGAACTGTGAATCTTGAGGTCTTCCAATCTGGCTGGTGGGAACAGGTGCTCTTCTAAGTCCTGTATGATGTTCTGACATTGTTACCTCTATTGTTTTTGGAAATTCAACTCCCCACCTTGGGTATTTTTCTCATATGTATTTGGTTATAAGAACATAGGTGAATATTTGACAAAATTTTCTACAATTCTCTGAAATTCTTTCTAAAGGCAGCTCTCTATTCTCTTGTACTCTCTCATGTAAATGAAATCTTTCTTTGTCTGCCCAACTCGGGGGTTCTCAGGGCTTGTCTTAGTGTTCCCTCCTGGGTGTCCTAGCCTGATTACTCAAGGGAGCAAGCTAGACAAGCTCACCTCAGGTATTCCCAGTCATGTAAAGGTCACTGTCCTTCACTGTTTGATGATTATTTTCTGAAAACCATATAGTTTGTCCATTTTTGTATTGTATCCAGTCACATTGAAGTCGCTGTCCTTCAATGTCTGATGATTGTTTTCTGAAACCATATAGTTTGTCCATTTTTGTACTGTTTCCAATGAAAGTGTTTGTGGATGGGTACTATTATGTCCATATTTTATCTATGTTAATAATAAAAAGATCAATTAGCTATTTTTGTTTATGAGTCTCAAATCTCAAGATTCCTAAGATGCTGCAAAGATTTTGTTTTTATTTTAAACACCCCAGTTTTGCAGCAAAATATATTGATATAAATTCCCAATTGCCTGTTAGTAACAAACTGCTTATTCCTATAAAACCTGTACACCATGCTCCCTCTACTTACTGCACCCAAGCATCCTTGTCATCATGAAAAATGGGCAGTACCATCTAGGAAAAGATCACTGGCCACCAGGAGATATCTTCACAAGATGGCATTTAACTTGATGAATGCAGTAATGTGTAAGGTCCTTTTATCTAGTTAACTTAGAAAATGAGTCATATTGTGTGCCTTGACATAATGTAACTGGAATTCTTAGTTTATGGCAAGAACACAAAAAAGAAATAAAATGAAAATAAAGCCAAATGAAGCTGGACTTGGTGGTCCACATCTGTAATCCCAGAACCTGAGAGGCTGAGACAAGAGGATTGTAGGTTCAAAGATACCCACAGCAATATAGTGAGACTCTCAGCAATCTAGAAAGATCCTGTTTTCAAACAAATAATAAAAAGGGCTGGGGTGTAGCTCAGAGACAGAATGATGCCCCTGGGTTCAATCCTCAGTAACACACACACACACACACACACACACACACAAACCCTTATACTAAATTAGATTATCAATTAGATTATTAATCTAAATTGGATTATCAATTACCAATCTCAATAACATATACAGGGAGGAGGAGGGAGTGGGGTGGGATCTGGAGGGAAACACCAATTCCTGTGTGCCAGTATATTTCTGTCACTCTAGTCCTCATTACAATGTATAATTACAATGCACCAATAAAAGTATAATAATAAAAATAATAAATATAAAACCAAGTGAAATAAGCATAAATGTATGTGCATATATATTATATATACATATATGTATATATACACAATATATATGTATAGATACATGACACCTACTCTATGTCATGCCCTCCTTAGACATTGACACTCATATGTAAAAACAAAATAATCATTTATGTATTTATAAGGCAAAATGTAATAATTGTTATCGAGACCAAATAGTCATTTTGCTTTGATGTTTGTTCTCTTTCTATATATGCAAGCAACAGGAAAAGTTAACATAGTGTCTAGTGACTAAGAAATTATATGTAGCTCATCATAAAATCAGTTCACTGCAAATCCATTTACTATGGTAAAGTCCATTTAGAAGAACACTTCCACAGAGAATAAGTAGAATATGAATTTGAGTTTATAAAGATAGATTCAAGTATTGCCTTGAGTTGTTAAACATTCCACTTTATTTTATAACATGATTTGACTTGAAAAAAACTTTTCTCTATATTAGATTCTGAGTTAAATTTGCTTTCGTAAGATAAAGATCATTGCATATAGTCTGGGCTTTGAAATAATATTAGAGTCTAGCTATTAAACTGACTTCTTCCTCGCCGGGAGTGGTGGCGCACGCTTGTAATCCCAGTACTTTGGGAGGCGGAGACCGGAGGATCCGGGTTCGTGGCCAGCCTCAGCTTTCTCTCTCTCTCTCTCTCTCTCTCTCTCTCTCTCTCTCTACCTAGTGAGGCCCTCTGCAACTTCGTGAGACACGGTTTCAAAATAAAGTATAAAAAATAGGGCCGGGGGTGTAGCACAGAGGTAGAATGCCCCTGGGTTCAATCCCCGGTACGGCAAAAAAATAAAGAAAGAAAGAAACTGACTTCTTCAGAACATTTATAAATGTTGTACAAATCATTTTAAGGTATCCCAAATATTGTTATTTACACATATAATTTTAGTGACACAGAGAACATTGAATTTGGATGAGAGACATTGTTATCACATCTTAGTTCAGTGTTATAATTTGTAGAGCCCATTCAAGCTTTTCTGCATTTGAATCTACATCAAGAAACCATAAGTTTCTTGGAGAGGTTGCATATATCTGTATTCCACTGTCTTGTCATGTCTCTAAAATAAGAAAGATTGCTTTATTTTAGAGATAATGTTTCTGGATACTAATGACACATCAAAAAATTCAAGTGTCCAAAATTTCTTTCATACCATCTAGAACTCTCTTCTGTCTTTGTAATAGCCATGCAACAGTAACTAACTAGCTTAATTTTCCATGAGGAAATTTGCCTCCATGTTCCTTAGAGAAAACTACACTTAACCTTGTTGCAAAAAATTTGAAATTCTTTCATTCTAATTACTATAATAAAAAAGATTATCTGCATATTTTAAAAATATATTTTCAAAATGTAAACATTTACTTGATAAGGGAAAAAAGGAAGATGTACAATGTTTGGAAGAAATGAATTACAAAACATTTCAAATATTTTTGCTAAGAACTGGAATATTTATAAATAATTAGTTGCCCCTGTTGTTGATGATGTTGTTGTGTTGTTGCTATTATATATGATTTCTTTCCAGAGAAGCCTTATAAAAAGACTAAAGTAGCCAGGCATGGTGGTGCACACTTGTAATCCCAGTACTTGGGAGGCTGAGACAGGAGAATCACAGGTTCAAGTTCATCCTCAGCAATGTAATAAGGCCTTCAACAACTTAGTGAGACCATGTTTAAAAAACTAAAATAAGGCTGGGGTTGTAGCTTAGAGGTAGACTTTCCCTGTGTTCAATCACCAGTAACGCACACATACACACACAACTATAAATTGGAGAAAGTGACCTTATAAAACTATTTTTTCAAGGAAATTGTTCCCATACTTGTATAAGTAATAATGGCCAGATAATTTCTATTAATATTACTATTTGATCTTTTTAAATTGAGATTTTAAAAGGATCTCTGCTAAATGTAAAAGCCCACATAAAATTAAGTACATATTTATTATTTTTACTTTATTATGTTTTTATTTATAACTTATCTTTTTATACTTTCACATTAAAAGTTTGGGTTTTAGATTATACTATAGAGGTAATAAAAGAGATGAGCACAAAGAATAATATTAGTCTACTGCTCATCCTTTAAAAGTCTGTGTTGTTAGAGTGCTGATATTGACGTGAAAGGGAGGGGGTGTCCAAAAAGCATTCATGATAAAACCTCTCATAACTTTCCCTGAAAAACCTACAAAGGTCAAAAGAAAAGAAAGAACACCCTTGAAATTCAGTGCTGATATATACATGAAGATACTTCTTCTAACTATAAGGATAGACCAAATAAATTAAAATATTTTTATATTTTATACTTTTATTAGTGCATTGTAATTATACATCATAGTGAGGTTCAAAGTGATACAAAGAAGCATGCAGACAGCACTTGGTATGTTTACTTCCACATCCCACCCTGCTCCTTCCTCCTCTCTCCCCGTACATGTTAGTGAGATCAGTAGTGATAGCTTCATATATAGACATAGCATTATTTGAACTATTTCTTTCTTCAATCCTCCTTTTAGAGTGATTCCTTTATGCTATTAATTATAACTTTCAGGTGAACAGTGCATTGTTTACCAAATTGCAAATCCAAGTCTGTACTCCTGTTGTAGAGTGAGAACTTATTCTAACACCTGGAGAGTGTGACAATGACAAGGCTTTCATATGTTTCTGTCTGTGTAGGGCAGTAGCCTTCTGAAATGACTGAGAATTGTAGTTTTGGAATTTTGCAGTACTTTGATTCTAGCATACAGTGAGAAGTAAAGTACCTTTATAGAAAGAGAATAGGGGGAAATTAGATAAATGCCTATTGAGATATGCTAATTTCGATAGAGTATTTGCATGTCAACCTTTTCTCTACCACCTCCAGTCGTATTTCTAAGAATGGGATTGACTAGCATACATGTGGATAGTGAGTAAGGTAAGTAAGGCTACAGGCAAGTCAGTCAATATGAAATACTAGGAGGCAATATGACAATATCTGGTGAAATATTTGTTTTGTGTATATAAATTTATATCATGAGATTTTGTATTTAGTTGCAAGTAACACCTAGACATTCTCCCAAATGCCAAATATTTAAAGAATGTACTTATCATATATCCCTCTGGAGAGTGGGAAAAATACTCAAGATCTTCACTTTATCAAAAGAGCTCTCAGATTTATTTGTTTTTGTTTTTGTTTCTCGGGTACTGGGGATTGAACCCAGGGGCATTCTACCTCCGGGCTACACCCCCAGCCCTATTTGTCTTTATTTTGAAACAGGGTCTCACTAAGTTGTGGAGAGCCTCACTAAGTAGCTGAGGCTGGCCAAGAACCTGGATCCTCTGGTCTTAGCCTCCCAACTACTGGGATTACAAGCATGTGCCACCATGCCCAGCTGAGCTCTCAGATTTAAAATGGCCATCTTACCAAAAGTGATCTACACATTCAATGCAATCCCTATCAAAATACCATCGTCACTTTTCACAGACCTAGAGAAATCAGTTAAAAATCCATATGGAAAAACAAAAGACACAGAATAGCCAAAGCAATTCTCAGCAATAAGAACCATGCCAGAGGCATCACAATACCTGACTTCAAATTATACTACAAAATGATAGTAATAAAAACAGCATGATACTGGCACAAAACAGACACACAGACCGATAGAACAGAATAGAAGACTCAGAAACAAAGCCTCATATCAATAACCAATTGATCTTTGATAAAGGCACCAAAGACACACCCTGGAGAAAGGACAGCCTTTTCAACAAATGGTGTTGGGAAAACTGGCTGTCCATATGTAGAAAAATGGAATTAAACCCTAACCTCTCACTCTGCACAAAAGTCAAGTCAAGATGGTTCAAAGACCTAGAAATTAGGCCAGAAACTTTGAAAATGCCAGAAGAGGTTACAGTACCAACATTCCAACATACAGGAACAGGTAGAAACTTTCTCAGTAAGACCACAAAAGCTCTGGAAATTAAAACAAGAATTAATGAATAGAATAGCTTTACATTAAAAAGCTTCTGCTCAGCAAAGGAAACCATCAAGAATCCACAGAGAGATCCTACAGAATGGGAGATCTTCATCACCTACCCATCTGACAAAGTTCTAATATCTAGAATATATAAAGAGATTAAAAAGCTTAACAGTAAAAATAAAAACAAATAACCCAATCAAAAAATGGACAACTGAGCTGAATAGACTCTTTTCAAAGAAGAAATGCAAATGGCCAACAAATATATGAAAATATGCTCAACATCTTTAGCAATCAGAGAGATGCAAATTAAAACTACACTGAGACTCCATCTAACTCCAGTTAGGATGAAAATCATCAAGAACACAAATAATAATAAATGCTGGTGAGTATGTGAGGAAATAGGAACCCTATTACACTGTTGGTGGGACTGCCAACTAGTATAGCCATTTTGGAGATCAGTGTGGAGGCTTCTCAGAAGATTGGGAATGGAACTACCATACAACCCAGCGATAGCACTCCTGGGCATCTTCCCAAAGGAAATGAAATCAGAATATTATAATGATACTTGCATATCTATGTTCATAGCAGCATAATTTGCAATAGCCAAATTGTGGTACAAGCCTAGGTGTTTGTCAACAGATGAATGGATCACAAAACTGTAGTACATACACACAATGGAATTTTATTCAGTCATAAAGAAGAACAAAATCACACCATTTGCAGGAAAATGGATGGAACTCGAGAATATTATACTAAATGAATAAAGCCAGTCTCAAAAATGAGTAGATATATTTTCTTTCTTTAATGTGGAAGCTAGAGAGATATTCAGAAATAAGGGCAACATCAGCAGAGGCTCCAGGGGAGTGACTGAGGGGGATGAGAGAAGGAGGGGAATGAAGTCATAAAGAATGCAATAGTTGAGACAATACTATGAATGTATACAAAATTACCAATTCTGATCTCAAAGGCATGCCGGGGGAGGGTTAGGGAGAGGAGGACCTGGTGTGGAGGACACTAAGAGCTGTGTGCATGTATTGTTCTGACACTCTGTACTCCAATACTATGTAAAATTACAACGCATTAAATAAAACATTATATATATATATATATATATATATATATATATACTGAAAGATATAATTTAAAGAGATTAAGTATTTCTTTTTTACATGAATTTTAAAATATGGTTAAAATGGACAATTTAAAAAACATTACATTTGAGGAAAAATGAAAAGAATTGTAATTTAATCACAACAATATGGGTTCAACTCCCCAAATATATTAACAAATATAAGGTAAAAAGCTGAACAATACTGGAATTAATCTACCTTAAATTCCTTAAATTATATTGAAGAAAAATGGCAGAGTAAGTCATTCATGGCAAAGAAAAAGGGACAAATGATACATAGATAGAAAAGTACCACGTATCTATCTTCTCTCCTCCAATGCATAGAAATTGTATGGTAAACACTTCTAAAGCAAAATAAACACGTACACAACAACCACCTGCAAGCATGAGAGTGAGTACATTCTAGATGTCATAAAGTGGATAGCAGTAGACAGGGAGCCAAACCTACTCAAAAGAAGAGAAGAACATACTTTTCCAGAAGCCAGAATGCACTCTTAAAAAGAAAGAAAACACGAATAATAACAAATTCTACTCAGAAATAAACAAAAACAAAATTATGAAATTTGCAAGAAAATGGAAGGACCTGGAGAACATTATGTTATGTGAGATCAGCCAGTCACAGAAAGTGAAGGGTCATATGTTTTCTCTAATATGCACAAGTTAGGGAGTAATTGGGATACCAAAGAGATTCCAGATAATGGAGGAGAAACCTCAGTGGAGCCAGGGAGGTGGTCTAAGGGAAGGGGTGGGGGAAGACTGAGGTTCATTAATGGAAATACTACCATCAACTATGTGTACATTTGTGAATATATCAACATCAGTCTCAGTATTCTGTATTGGGAAGGGGGGAAATGGGGATGCAAGGGGGCATCAAATGCTGTGTGCCCGTATGTCACTGTCAACATGATTTACATTATGATGTGAGACTATAATGCACTAATAAAAGCATAAAAACAAAAACAAAACAAACTAAAAAGACAACCATGTTTTTCGCCTATGTGAACCCTGAAGAGAAGAAACTTAGGTTGTGAAAGTTAGAAAACATGAAACGTAGTCAGAATAAAATTATTTAGGTTTAACTTACCCTACTCTCATGAGACTCTGACCCAGGCTAATGCCCTTAGCACTGCTCTCTAAAGTGGTAGCTCTGTCAAGACTCCATCCTAGAGAACAAGGTCGCCAGGCCTTAAGGATAAGAGCAATGATATTTTATCCATTATCCTCAGTCTCATGTCCAGACCCTCTCTCAAATACCACCTAAGAATTTTACTATAACCAGAAACTATGGCAAGTAGAGACTCATCCATCTTCCAAAATGTATACGATGTACCTTCATTTCCACATAATGTGCAGACAAAAAGTGATTTCCTTTAAGAAAATGTTGCATCAGACTAAAAGAGACTAGTTAATGTCTACAAACTAGAAACCTTTAGAGAAACAGAATTAACAAAGTAAGAAAAAGATTATGTCAAATGAATAAAATGTTATTCCTATAGTTATTCAAGAGGAAATCATATTCTCAAATTAAAACCAGATCTCAGAATTTTTAAAAAAAGCAAAACAAAACGAAAATCTTGGACACATAAAATTAAACATTTGATTTTTATAATTTATTTTTTGTGGTACGGGGGATTTAACCCATGGGCATTCTACCTCCAAACTATACCCCCAGCCCTTTTTTCATTTTTTGTTTTGAAATAGGTTCATTCTTAGTTACTGAGGGTCTTTCTAAATTGCTGAGGCTAAATTTGAACCTGTATTCTTCCTGTCTGTAATCCTCCTTTCTCAGCTTCCAAAGTATTGGGATTACAGGTGTGCACCACCATGCCTGAAACATTTGATTTTTTAAACTTTGATTCTCTACCTCATACCACACAAACAATAACCACCACAAGAGATAGAATGATTATTATCATGTTTTAAGAAAAGGTCAACCATTTAGAGAGCTTCAATTAATGGCATACCTGTTTTGTCATTGTTGTATTTTCATCATTAAGAAAAGTGTCTATCACAGAGTAGGTGTTCAATAAATATTTGTCAAATAAACAAGTTAATGATTGGATTGCAAACTTAAATTTTGGTTGGTCATACTCCCTGGAATCTTTTTATTTTTCACTTATAAAACTGAAAAAGTTGAAGCAGAGAAGCTCTGTACTTGTGAACATTTGTAGTGATTTGGGTTAGTACTTTTCTAGGAAAAAAATAAAAAGCTATGAAAATCTATACAGTGAACTATAAATCTAAAACATCTTTCACTCGTTCTGCTTCAGGAATGTCAGTAGTCAAATATTGATCTTACCATCACCACTATGATGAGGTGGTAAATTGAACTATTCATTTTTCCAAAAACTGAATGTCCCCAGAATAAAAATCTGTATGTAAGGCATTTGGATGTCTCCAAGAAAGAAATTGGCTTAGCTTCTGGACATGATGCTATGAAGCCCACTACTCACCCACAGCTTTCAATCAAATATTCAGTGTTTTGCTCTACAAATAAAGCAAGCCAAACTTCACTGAAGTTTTGGAGAAATCATGTGATAGACTCCAGAAATGACTTACAGAATATAATGATGCAAAGTCAATGTAGGCAGCAAAAGAAAACTTCACAATCTACAATATCCTCAGTCTATCCACAAAATAAAATAAGGGTGCTATGAAAAAGGACTAAGAACAAAAGAAATATACTGTGATGTATAATTACAATGCACCAATAGAAGTATAAAAAGAAATATAAAATGTGGATAGTAAGACAACACAGAAAATCTTTATGAAAATTAAAAAATAGGAAAAAGAGATGGATGGTTGAAGAGAAAGTATGGATGAATTAGAAAATCAATCCAGAAAGAGAAATGTCAGAGGAGCTGAGGTATTATCAAACCACCCATACAACCTGGATTAGAAATCTTGATTAGCCAGTCACAGAAAGTGAAGGGTCATATGTTTTCTCTAATATGCACAAGTTAGGGAGTATAGTAATACCAGAGGGACTCCAGATAATGGAGAAGAAACCTCAGTGGAGCCAGGGAGGTGGTCTAAGGGAAGGGGAAGAGGAAGAATGAGGTTCATTAATGGAATTACTACCATCGACTATGTGTACATATGTGAATATACCAACGTCAGTCTCAGTACTCTGTATTGGGAAGGGAGGAAATGGGGAGGCAAGGGGCACCAAGTGCTGTGTGCATGTATGTCACTGTCAACATGATTTACATTATGATGTGAGACTATAATGTACCAATAAAGGCATATAAAAATAAAGAAACAAATGTTGATCCTCAACTTACAGGAGACTTACCTAATTACATGAAACTGGGTGCCAGCTACTTTATCTATAAATTGAGGGAAATCATATGACTGTTCTCATATTGTAGTAAGAGATTAAATGTTAATATTAGTAAAATACACAAAAAAGAACTGATGTGTTACAGAAAGTGTTTATTACTGGGTGGTATCCCTCACACCTTACCATTCTTCATATTCTTGCTTGAACAGTTAACTCTTGCTGCATTCATTGTCCCTTTTGCATGGAAGATGTTTTTGTCCACATTTTACATGGGTACCTTTCTTGCATCTTTCAATTATATTCAAATATTACCTTTACAGGGAAAAGAGATCATTTCACCCTAATCCTTCTAACATATAACCTTACATCCCTTCTAACACTTTACCCCACTTTATTTTTTATTTATAGCATTTATTTCAACCTGAAATTGTATTATAAATATATTAATTTATTTGGTTATCATTTACTCCAACTGCAATGAACACTCCCTAAAACAGAAACTTTTGTTTTTATCTCTATATTCTCAATGCCTAGAAACAAACCCTGCTGTATGGTAGGTAATCAATGAAGACCAGCTCATCACAGCACACCGTGGTGGTTAAGAACAAAAACTGGAGAATCAACCTGCCTGAGTTCAAGTTCTACTTTGTTTTTTATTGAGCAGCTCTCTGTCCTTGATCAATTTAGTTAGCTTTCATTACCCTCTATCACCAAACTGGGATAATAATAGCACCTAGTGTCAGGAAACTAGTTAAGTAAGTCTACCGGTGAGCTGAGGATCAAGATTTCTAGCTCAGGCAGTATGACTGGTTTAATAGTTGCAATGATTCAATACATATCAAACCTTCGAAGGCCATTTATCACATATTTATAGATGTAAGGTATTATTATTGTTGAAATCTGTTGAGGGAATGAAAGCATAAATGAATAAGTAAAGGAAGAGCACAGATGAAGAGGGGATTTAATTTACACAGTGACTTGCTTAAAATTTTTTGCAATTATATTTTTCTTTTTTACCTTTATAATGTCTAGACATTTAATTTTTTTTTTTGGATTGAACGCGGAGGCATTCTACCTCCGCACTACGCCCCTGGCCCTATTTTTTTATACTTTATTTTGAAACCGGGTCTCACAAAGTTGCGGAGTCTCGGGGTCCAGCCCGAGAGTGGCACGAACTGGGCAGGGAGGCAAGTGTCGACGATCTGAACAAACAGCACCACGGGCTGGGAGACAAGTCAAGTAAGATCTCGTTTGTTTAGGAAGACAGTGCACTTTTAAAGTAAAGGCCATAAAAGAAATTCCAGAGAGATAAGCTGGGCCCAATGGGACAAGAGGTAAAGCAGTTTCCGCCCCCCTGTGACCTATCATAGGCGAAGGTACCCGTTGTGAGGAGGTCACTGCCTATGACGGCCTTCCTGTGGTCAGGG
The DNA here is from genome assembly GCA_004027185.1 of Glis glis. Taxonomy (NCBI): domain Eukaryota; kingdom Metazoa; phylum Chordata; class Mammalia; order Rodentia; family Gliridae; genus Glis; species Glis glis. The sequence goes on from PVJS01003155.1 coordinate 50,583, forward strand.
GGAGTTATCTGCAGACCCTCCCTCTGCGGCATCTGCCAGCGCCATTTTGCCTTTGTTATGCTGAGACACTGCCATGTGGAAGAGGCCTGGTACTCTAGAGCAGGCTTCTGTTAGTCCACCAGGCCCTCTCGGGGCACTGGGTGGAGGGCCCAACAGCGGAGGGCCTCACTAAGGAGAGAGAGAGAGAGAGAGAGAGAGAGAGGGAGAGAGAGAGCTGAGGCTGGCCGCGAACCCGGATCCTCCGGTCTCCGCCTCCCAAAGTACTGGGATTATAAGCATGCGCCACACGCCCGGCTAGACATTTAATTTTAATGTTAATGGAAACAAATATTATTTTTCTTTTCCGACAGAAAAAATAAGCAAATGGCTTAAGATATTTTTTCCCATTCCTCAGTTCTCCCTACTACCAATCATAATGTCACACCTTGAAATTCATTTCTAGCTACTGAAAAATGAGATTGACAGTGAGGATTATTCTATTATCCTCTTTTACCCCAAGCCTCTGTAATCAAAGGTGTGCTCAGCCCCTTGTTTTGTAATTTGAAAGGCTGATCTCTGTGGACTCTGTCACCTTTACTCTTCCATTTTCAGGGTTCTAGTTGGATTCAACCAATAAGAGGCACTGATAGGAAATCATAGAAGAGAGAATATGGCATGGGTGTCATTGGTATTTTCCCCAGCTTTGCTCATGGTACTGGCATTGTCAAAGGCTATCTCCCTCTGTGGCCACAGCAACTCCAGGGCTGTCCCTCTCCCTCAGATGCAGGTTGCTCTTGGCTCCAGACCCCCTGTCCTTTCAGGCCTGGGGAAGATAAGGGGCTCCCTGACTGTGCTAACCCCTGGGTGCTTCATCATCCATGTTTGATGTCTGTAAACCTGCTAACACTTCTATAAATAGTATTTCCATTAAGTTTTTTTCATTCAAGGTGTTTTAAAACATACCATTTATTTCTTGAACAACAGATTGTTTCTTGAGAAGGCTAGAGCACATTACAAATGGACAACTTACACCACCATGTTCACCATGGTCTCTCATTGCAGGAAGAGGGATTGTTTTCACCTTCTCATCTTTATTTGTTCTGGATTTGTCCTTCCTCCACCTCCTGAGGCTTTTCATAATCAGTTAGTATAAAGAGGCTGGTTTGGGGGTGGAGATCACAATTCCCACTGAGCCATTTGACAAATGAGGCCTTTCTTTGACTAAATCCACAAGATGTTCTGCTAATGATCCCTAGAAAGAAATTAGGTTTTACTGAATCCTCAGGAGTCATATCTTTGGAATTTTGATGGCAATTTGGAATTGAAAATCATAGGGGAAAAATGACTTGGCATAGAAATATTAAAAAATTCTTCTATTTAGACAAATTATGTTAGGTCTCCTGGGTACATGGTTTTAAAGATGAAAATAACCACTAAAACTGAACTAACTTCAGTTTCTAAGAGGGAAAATGAGGACACTGTGATTGATTTGAAGTAGTCCTGTCTCTATTCATCACCAGGTGCATTGTCTTTCCTGCACATTTGTTTTTTTTTTTAGGAAGAAAAATTGTCTCTAAGGAAGAATAAAGCCTTAGTAAATGAGAATGAATATACTCCAAATAAGTACCCATGTTTGTGTTCTTAACACATGTACATGGTGTGACTTTGCAGTGAAAAATATTTGGTCATTAGAAAGTGGATAAAAGTGTATAGCTGTTTAATGATTGAATTATTTTTGTATGGATAATATTTATTTATCCATATTTGAATTCCTCTGATGATATCTTTGTAAAAACTTTACAATCTTCTAGTCATAGATATTGAATTTAATCAGTCAGCAAAGCTAGACTGATATATTGCTTAAAAGTAGATAGAAGAGAATATATATATATATATATATATATATTTATTGAGGTTTTAATTACTTCCTCCCTTAAAAAATTTACTCTGTGTTTCTCTTTATTTTTTTTTCAGTTTTCTAGCACTTAGTTTAAAAACACAGCAATGATAATTTGGCCTTTCCCACATACCATTTTCATTTTATTCAAAACATTTTATTTTGAACTAGAGAAATAGTCAATTCTCTGGTTTTATAAGTAGATATATGGAACATTGCAAAAGTCCTTTATGAGGCTTCAAAGGAGCTAATCGTTAGAACTCACCCTTGTTTATTATTCTTATCAGTTGCATGTCTCTGTAGAAATTAACATTAAAGCACATTTTCAAAAATTGTTAAGATTTTTAGTTTTCTAATATAGGGAGTTGAGAGTCCATGGTGGCAGGAGGAAACAGAGTCAGGTGGTAAAAGAATCCCAACTGGTAGTATGTTGTAGAACATTTAAATAGGAAAGGAAAACATGTTGCATAATTAAGCATGCTGCAGAAATAAAAAAAAAAAGCAAGCAACAAAATACAGGGAAGAGAGCTGACGTGGAATATCTCCACAGGTCACTGGGGTCCAGTAAGGAGCAGGGAGTGAGGGAGCCGGTGTGAATATCTGAATCACTTTTAGCATACTTTACTTTTCCTAGTTACAAAAGCAGAAAAGCAAAGAGAGCCTCTGTCTTGCAATGTTGCTGATTAATAAGAGCATGGTGATGACAGTCAGACAGAACAGAGATGATTAGAACTGTCCTAGCTGCTTGTGGTGGCACACACCTGTAATCCCAGTACTTGGGAGGCTGAAACAGGAGGATTGCAGGTGTGAGGCCACCTCAGCAAGCGTGAGATCCTCAGCCACTTAATGAGATCCTGTTTCAAAATAAAAAATAAAAAGGACTGGAGGTATAGCTTGGAATTAGAATGCCCCTGGGTTTAATTTCCATTATGGGGGAAAAAATAAAACTGTCTCCTCACCTACCTTGCTGGCCAGCACCTTGCAGTCCTGCTCTTGTGGACATTTAGTTCCTATGTCTGAAGAAAAAGTTGTTCCAACAAGAAGAATTAACACTTTATGCCTTACCAGAAATATAAGCCATATTGTGAAAGAGTTTATCCAGTGCCTTCTTAGAAGAAGCTTTTGATAGACAAGACAGAGAAAACTTTAAAAAGAAATATAATACTGGATATCTGTAGAGGTTAGGGAAGGAGGTATTTGGAGGAATGCAGGAAAAAGTGCATATTCAATGTCAAAGATAAACCTGGATTATTGCTAATTTTTCCCTTTAAAAGGAAAAATTAATTTTTCCTGGTTTTTACTTTTTAAAGTAACGTAATAAAACCACATCCCCAAGCACACGCGACATCTGGTCATTTTGAGAAATTAAGAAATTGCCTGAGAAACACAGATGGATGCATGTACTAAGTAGAGTTAGAGAAATGTTTTTATCATTCTAAAAGTGTTTAGTCTCTATCCTAGGAAACCATGGAATCCTCAATTCAAACACCTCTAGGCCTTGGTGTAAGTTGTATTCTACATCGTATGCTTACAGAATCATTACTTTACCACAAACATTCTCTAGTCCAGACTTTCTATAGAGATTTGGGGATTGTGATACTATTGTAAATGCATAAAATGTACTCTCCTACTTAGAGGGACATAAGGCAATGTGTTAATCCTTTTCCCATTCCAGAAGGAAAGCAGGACTATGCGAAACATCATACAAAATAAATTCAATTCAATGACTAGACTATCTATTGTTTTAGTGGTTTGGTAAATCCCTGACTAGAGTCTACGGTTTAAAATCTAGTTAGTAAATAAACCAGACTCAGAAAGTCAAGGGTCATGTTTTCTCTCACACGTGGAAGCTAGAAAGAAAAAAACAGGAAGGGGGAAGGGAGGGGTCTTGTGAAACTAGAAGGGAGAGAAGTAAAGTAGAGAAAAGGATTCAGGAAGAGGAGGAGAGGAGGGAGAGGAAGGGACTGATGAGTGAAAATGACTGATTTATGTTATGTGTAGGTACATAGATGTCACAATGAATCCTATTATTATGTGTAATTATAATGAACCAATAAAACTTATTAATTTAATAATTAACGAAATAAAACAAAATCTAGTTAGTACTTTGCTCTGCTGTAAGAAATTCTGACAGTCAATACGGGGTCCTTAGAATGAAGTACTACTACATTCATTGTCCTACCAAACTTCCAATAATTCTGTCAAACCTGGCACGGTGATGCAAAACTTTAATCCCAATACTTGGGATACTTAGGAGGCTGAGACAGGAGGATTGCAGGTTTCAGGCTGGTATGCAGTAACTTAGTGAGATCCTGTCTCAAAACAAAAAAAATAAAATAAAATAGGGCTGGGGGTATAGCTGAAAGGTAGAAACCCTTGTTTCAATACCCAGTGTCTCTCTCTCTCTTTCTTTCTCTCTCTGTCTCAAATTAACTGTGGGATTCCAATATTCTGATTTTTTATTGAGATACCTGACTTCAGTGCAACATTTTTGCAATGCCAACCAAAAAAATTTAATATGCAATAAGTCATTAGAAGTTAGCAAGGGTAAAAAGGAGCTACAACCTTCAACAGAGACTGGTTTAGAAATATGCCCAGCAATCACAAAGAATATCACAGGAGAGTCTGGTATATAGGAAACTGATTCGAACATAGGTCTATAATCCTAGAATCCCTTCTAAATTCTTGAATGTGTACCTCAGTTTCCTTCCACAATAAGTTTTACACACAAATAGGATATAATAAACAGCAACCACCCTAAATCTTAAATCAGGTTCTTCCTATATAATATTTTGGTTTTGGGAACGAAGATCCATCCAGTTGCCCAAACCTCAAATATAGTAATAATCTCTAACTCTTTGATTTCTTTTAGTTCTCATATTCATTCAGACACAGTTTCATCAATTCTTACTCCTACATATTTCTAGAATGCATCCCTTTTTCTATTTTTATCCCTGCTTCTTTAGTTTATACCCAACTCATACCTTTCTTAGATTTTTTTAATGCTTTCTAATCACACCCCCTCCAAGTCTCAGGCAGCCCCACATAACCTTCCCACTGCTTAACAGAGTGCTCTTTCTAAAATTAATTTTTGACTTGGTCATTTTGAGTTGCTATAACAAAATGCCATAAAGTAGAAAGCTTATAAACAACAGAAAGCTATTATTTCTCACAGTTCCAGAGACAGAAGTTCAAGATCCAGGTGTCAGTTGATTCATGTCTGGTAAGGGCTTGCCTCCTCATAGGCTTCTCACCCCGCCCCCACATGGTGGAAGAGGTGACGGATCTTTCTTGTACTTTGTATATATAGGGTGGTGATCCCATTGCTGAAGACTGTGCTTCCAAGACCTGGTAACCCCCCAAAACCCTGCCTCCTAATACCATGACATTGAGGTGAGGGATTTCAATATATGAATTTGGGGGGACAGAGACATTCAGGCCAGAGCAGAAGTTAATTATGTTAACCTATTTTAAATGAGCCACAAATATAAAATTCTGAAATATAATAAAATCGAGTCCTTTCCGGGTCTGACCTGTATCAATCCCATATAAACATCCTTAAATACTCTCATTCATATCTTAACATCCTAGAGTTCACTGAATGAGCCATGTTTTCTCTTGCAGGACTTTTGGCCTGAAATGCTTTCCTTTGTTCTGTTAATTTAGCAAACAGCTACCCCAAAATTATCACTTATTCAGCCTACCCAATTCCCAGTCAGGGAAAAAGAATCCTATCTCTTAGTTTCCCAAGAATTATTGATGTGGTTCTATGACATAGCTCCAATATAGTACTCAAATTATTCACATGTAAATTTCTCTCCACCAGAGCCAGGCTAAATGAACGTAAGGGCCACATCTTACTCTTTTTGAAACTCTTTGATTTTAATATACTGCCCCACACATAGGAAGGATGTCACAATCCATGAACTCCACACAAATGTAAGGTAGTTTTTCAAGCTAGGCTGATAGTCTCTTCATCATGTGTGTTGCTGGAATAACCTTTTAAATGTTTCTCATGAATCACTAAATTTTGTTGTTCTAAGCATCCTAGAGATGGTAGTAACTCTTTTGTTTGCACAAAACCACAGCAGCATCAGATTCCTCTTAACTCTCAGGCACTGAAGTGCCTGAATATAGTGTTAATAATTAACATTTTCAACATTCCAAATTAGATATAGCTCCAGAAAGAGAATGTGAACTTCAAAAAGATGTTTGCCAGAGAATCATCTGGTAAGAAGCCATTTCTGGAAAATAGTATGTGCTAATGAGAAAAAGAAGTGAAGATAAAGTGGGGTGTGGGCTTTGCTATTTTTGGCTCCTTGTTTTGCTGTCAACAAGGTGTCTCTAATCCTTACTGTGACATTGTACATGCTGTCTGGGTCTCATATTCTGAAAAGTGCAAAGGAAATCATGGCAAGCCATGGTGCATGGCATGTGTAGGAGGAGAAACCTACATCATTATCTTAATGGTAATTTGTGGGGAGCCATTTCTTTGGCTTCAGGCTCATAGATGCAAACACAGCCTTGAGAGGTATAAGCTTTGCCAAACAGGACGATTAAGACTTATTAAGAGTGCTATACATTTCTATAGCTGAAGGCTATCTGAGGAGAGACTTGTTCTTCGATCCAGGAGGTGCAAGTGACCTCACCCACCTAGGGGACATGACTCCCAGGTGCAGGCGGAGGAGGAAGGTGGCCTGGCAAAGATCCTCTATGTTCTTCTCTCTTTGCTGTAACCTTCTTGTCAATGATTCTCTTAATCTTTAATAGGTATGGCTCAGTGAGTACAGTGTTCTTTTCTAAATTATCAACTGTGCCCTATGAGTAAAACAGACAAATCTTTCCCAGGAAGTCAAACTCATAACAATGTAACTTTGGCCCAGAACACTCCCGCGCTCTTGCTTACATTAGCCCAGAAAAAACAGAGAAAGGCTCAAGGACAGTTGTAGATGAGTTAACAACAGAAAAAACTTTTTGTGGAAACTTCATGGATATGATTTTGGAGATGGTCTAAAAAAGATTTAGAAATTTAGAACAAAGGAAATTATAAAGTTTATAGTAAAAGAGCGATAAAAGGCACTATGTTAAGCTTTGAACTCTTGCCCTGTAGCCATAACCCCAGTTCTCATCATAGATAGTCTAGTGCCAAAACTATGTCTAGCAGCCGCCCACGG
>PVJS01003155.1:65549-78014 GCA_004027185.1 Glis glis
GGGGGCGTAGCGCGGAGGTAGAATGCCCCTGGGCTCAATCCCTGGTACCTCAAAAAAAAAAAAAAAAACATACAAGGCAAGACAACAAAATCTATCTGGCATCACTTTTACAGATTTTTGTGCCCAAACACATGGAATTGTGATATAAATTAAAATCTAAATTAGTTGTAATTTGCATGGGTTCACAGACCCTCATATGTAATTCCCAGAACTGTACACAAAATAGCATTCCTCATATGGGAGACTCGAGCTGACTTGGTTTCTAGGATGCCCCAGCGCTTGCTTTAGATTTGTTCACACACAGATTCATATGCATTTTAATCTCCTGCTCAGCCCATATGGTCACCCCATGAGCATTCAGAATAATTTTCAGGTACAAAGTCACTCAGCTCTAAAACAAAAGCATGAGCATATCAGGCGTGTAACTTATTCATCATCTTCAATGTAGTAATTCGTGAACCTCAAAGAAATGGCCCAAACTCTACTGAAGCTTATTAATTTCCAATTCCATTTAATAGTGGGATCAAAAGCTGCCTCTGCTCCCCGTGTGCGGGGCATGTACAATGAGAGAATGGATACTCAAAATGCTTTCACCACTGAGCTGGGGTATGAAGCTTCCATCTGAGTAGGAGTTCAGGATCTGTTCTGTGATTTCTGTTGCTAGGCAACCACTTCCTTTGTCTGCTTTGTTCAGAACAGTTGCTTTATTTATACTTAGTTTAAATGATGCAGATCATAATGTGAAATCATAAAAGAAAATAGGAGAAATTATATAAAAAATTGTTCCAGTAAAATTTGTAACACTGTGTGGAAACTAGTGAATGTTGATGCAAATAGAGCTTCTACAAAAAAAAAAAAAAAGCACCATAAGTCAGCAGGTCCCACCTGCCTGAGGCTACTTGAATAGGGCATGTAACAATCCAGAGGTAATTTTTTCTTTTTTTGGGGGGGTTACTGGAGGTTGAACCCAGGGGCACTATATCACTGAACTGCATCTCCTGCCATTGTTACTTTTTTTTTTTTAATTTTGAGACAGGATCTTGCTAAGTTGCTGAAGCTGGCCTTGCACCTGTGATCCTCTTGCCTCAACCTCCAGAGTTTCTGGGATTACAGGTGTGCACCACCATGCCTGGCCAGAGATCAATTTTGATATCATCTTTGATTGCCTGAAATAAAACCAAACACCTAGGCAATAATTGAATAATACTAAATGCTTTGTAACCAGATTTTGAAATAAATGTATTAAAAATAAAAAGTAAACTTAGTAATAAAGAATACAAAATAAAAAAAACTTTGGTTGCCACCTGCTGAGCTACTAAACTATGAATTGTTTTGTTATTTTTCCCCTATGTTACAGTTTTATGACTGAGTATCTCTTTGGATACCCACCTCAATTTGGATTTTCATGAAATCACCAGCTAAATCACTTTCTTCTATCTTCATCAATTTTTATTTTCAAATGTATACATCATGGGTCATAAATCACTTGAGCTGCTGCTTTCTGGTTATAACAAGCCCTATCTAAAATGTTCCCTGTTCATGTCAGTTTTCATGACTTTCCACTGTTGCCTACAATATTGAGTTTTGAGACCTTAGAAAGCTTAAAGGATTCTCATATTGTTGGTGTTCACTACCTTGCTTGCTACCTCTGAATGTCTTCTGTTTTCCAATTACGTAAAAAGGTGCTAAATAAGAACTAAGAATTAAGGACTAAACACTCAGGAGAAGACTCAGTGTCTGATTATCAGTATTGTGGCTTATAATATTTGACCTTTTTCTAAAATGAGGACTCAGAATGTTTTTGAAAAATGTCCATATAGTTAAAAATTCTTGTTTTTACACTTATTACTGTTTTGTAATCACATAGTTTGGCTATACTTTGAAGCTATAATAAATCTAATGTGATAGAGGCACTTGTTATGCTCATCTATAAGAACCTTGGATTTGACAGGAGTCAGTGCACTTTTTACCCCATACAGAGACATTACTGAAAGGAGCAAGAAAATGACAAGATGACAAAGACGAGAATACCACTGGGTTTGTTGTTCATAGAACAATAAATGAAGCTACACTTCATTAGAGGCCTGATTTTCTTTTTTCTACATGCAGTTAGCTTCTGATAAAATTCAAGTCAATAGTTCTTAAACATTAGGTCTCCAAAAAATAGAGAACAGAGTGTTAAGAGCACATTGTTACCACTTAATTCTTCATTAAACAGAATCAGAGGAGAAACGCAAAATGAACCCAAAACTACTGTTCACAATGTACTGGCATTAAATTTCCGTAAGGCTTGTAATGTCCATGTGATTCTACCCAATATTATTTTGAACCAAACAAAGCTGATGGAAAACTATTTAAAAAAGTATCATGTTTAAACCGGGCTCAGTGGCCCATGCATGCAATCCCAGTATTTGGGAGGCTGGAAACAGGAATACCACAAGTTCAAGGCCAGCCCTAGCAACTTAACAAGAGCCTTTTTAAAAATAATAAAATAATAAGCAAAACACAAGATCAAAACAAATAGGGTTGGGGATGTAGCTCGGAGGTAGAATGCCCTTGGGTTCAATCCCCAGTACCAAAATAAATAAATAAATAAATAAATAAATAAATAAATAAATAAAAGATTAAAATAAGCATTTTAATGTTTAGAACACAAATGGTTTTATGTCAATAATATACCTATAATAAAATTATTATCATTATCAATGCATTTTTAAGAAAATTTATTATTGTACCTTAAGTCTTTCCTCTGAAGTTAATGTGCTTAGATAATAGATTGTTTTTATTAGGTAATCTTTCCCTAAATGATAATATTTTATAATATTATTAACTTTTAGCCAGGTGTGGTGGCACACACCTGTAATCCCAGTACTTGGGAGGCGGAGACAGGAGGATCACAGGTTCTAGACCAGACTCAGCAATGTAGCAAGACTCTCAGGAAACTAGTGAGACCTTGTTTCAAAACAAAAAATAAATAAGAAGGGCTGGGGATGTAGCTCAGAGGTAGAATGCCCCAGGGTTCAATCCCCAGTACCACAAAAAATAAAAATGAAAAATAGAATATTAATTTTTATACATCGTAAAACTCTTGAAATAAATTTTGTATCTTAAAATAAGAAATGAAAAATCTGCTATAAATATAAAATACATAAATAAAATATATTCTAAGTAAATAAAGTATAATGTTGGGTCTATGATAAGAAGACCCTTATGTAAATTGAATATAATACAAATAAGCTAATTGTTCACTATTTCATGTATTATTTTAGATCATGGTACAGAAAACACATATGGCTCAAATAACAAAGCCTATTGTCAAATACAACAAAATATTACTATTCACTTACAAGGAGAGGAATAGGTAAACTAGAAGGCATGCAGAAAAGAGAAATAAGACATTAGAGTTCTTGATATGTTATGAGATTGATTTGGGAAGAAGTTCTCTTGATCATATGAACTTAAATGACTGCAAGGCCCTTAGATGTGTCAAAAATATTTGGATCAGGCTCTGTAATAAATAGTAGGAAATGTTAATACCCTGAATAAGGGTTTTCCCAATTGTTACCTGCTGTTAGCTCACTAAACATGAATTGGGGGCTCATCTTATATAGCAACATGGGAAAATATTCAATTTAATAAATAGCAATAAAAGGAAGAAGGAGCACTCATGTAATGCTAATTGAAACCAAGTAATACCTTAAACTATTTTGTAAAATACCCTCTTGTGCTAGCTATTGCTCTATCCCTGTTTTGTAGATGAGATACACAGCAGGTAAGGAATTGGCCCACACTGTTCTAACTAAGTGGCATAGAATCAGAATTCTTGCAGTCTGGCTCGAGGGATTCAGCATTTACATTGACCTATACATATTAATTTTTACTTTATATTCATGACATTTTTTTAAAAAATTCTTAATTTAAACATAAGGAACTCTGTCTGACGGTGAATTTTTCTGAGAGACTCAGTAACGATGTTCCATAAGTATAACTCGATATCACAAATAAAATCCATTGGAACATTTGTTTATTTGGTGCTTCTGGGGACTGAATCCAGGAACATTCTACCACTGAGCTGTACTCACAGCCTAAACCTGCCATCCTCCTGTCTCAGCCTCCCAAGTACTGGGATTACAGGTGTGTGCTGCCTCACCTGGCCATTGCAAAGTTTATTGCCATTTCTGCTCAAGAGATAGAACCATTTTAATGTAATAAGATACATTTCTGTATTAATGTGTATCTTCTTGTTAAATATCAAATTCCCTTTAATTTTACAAACAAATTGAAGGCACATAATAGTTTAAGTCAAAATTATAATTTTAAGAAAAGCAAAGAAGAAAAGCACAAGATTATGATACAGAGATTTCAGCCATAGAAGTTATTTCAACAATATCTCTTCTATTACTGAACTATGTACCTCTCTCACGATGTCTACAATTAGATATTTAAGCAATGGAAATTGGGTATGGAAATGTAGTGCTTCCTCATACCTTTCAGTATACAATCAATCAATATTTATGGGAAATATCAGACTTTATAGTTTTAATTTATATTTAACAAATTTTCTTAATTTCACCATATTTGGCTCCCCTTCACCTCATCACTTAGAACAGAATTATAATGACTTCTTAAAACACCTTGATCAGTGGTGCTGATCTCTGATTAGTATAAGATCTAAGGACAAGCAATTAAAACGAATTAGGTTTAGACTAAAAGAAATTGTATTCTAGGTAAATAAAAGCATGCACTGTACCACAACAGTGCAAACCATCAATACCTCAAAAAACAAAACATAAGAACTAGAAACAATTCCAACTGCCTAATAAATTGTTTGGGTGCTTTTACATTTTTATTAACATATTGATTGTGCATATTAATGGAGTTCAGTGTGATAGCTCAACACAGGCATACAGTGAGCACTGATCAAACCCAGCCTTTTATCATCGACCCTTCCTACACCTCTGTTCAACTCTACTCTGTACTCAGGTTCACTGTTTGTTCTTCCACATATGAGAGAGAACTATGTCCATCTATGTCTGGTTTATTTCACTTAACATAATGTCCTCCAGATCTAGCCCTACTGCTGCAAATGATAGAATTTCACTTTTATTTATGGCTAAGTTATTTTCCATTGTGTATATATACTATATTTTCCTTATCTATTCATCTGTTTATAACACCTAGGTTGATTCCACATCTTGGCTACTGTGAACAGTACTGCAGAAAATATTGGAATGCAATGATTTCTTTGGTATGCTGATTTCATTTCCTTTATAAATATACCCAGATGTGGGATCAGATGATAGATCTAGTTTTCGTTTTTTGAGGAATCTCAATACTGTTTTCCATGATGGTTGCACTAATTTCCATTTCTATTGACAGTGCATGAGATTTCCTTTTTCTTCACATCCTTGACAGCACTTGATTTTTTTTATATAGTAGCCATTTTAACTAGTGACATAATATGTCACTATAGTTTTAGATTTGCATTTCCCTAATAACCCTAATATAATAATACTAATAATACTGAGTATTTTTCATATATTTATTGTAAAGACAAATAAATTATGAATCTACCACTTGTTAGTTAAAATTGCCAAACAATTACCCTTTGTACTCAAGTCTTACATCCTAAAAAATTGTAAATTTTCAATATAGTAAAGCTGCTTTGCCTATGTATATTTGAAGGCATCAAAGAGCACAGAATTACCTGTCAATCATAATTTAAAATAATTTTCAGTGTTAGATCATTAATAATATTTTCTTATATTAAAATGCAACATCTAATTCTAGATACATCATTAAATACATAGTATGTGTTTAAACTTCATAGTGTTAATTGGTCTATGATTAAACTGTGCTAATAGGAAATGTGTCACTTGTGATGGATAAGAAGTTCATATTAGTTGAAATATATTTTTTAAATCTTTTGTTGATGAGAATAGATAGATTTAAAATGTTGAAGTAACTATGAAATATGAACTCTATCCACTTTGGTCAACTCACACTATCTCTAATTACAACTTTTCCCCTAACTCAGAAAATTAGAGTTTCTTCTGGGTTAATGATAAATTTATTATAGTTTGCTAACAGGAAAAATCTGTGAATTTCATGCTCATTTAAATACATACCATGAATGTTTATAAAAAAAAGTTAAATATCAATTCAGAAAAGTCCATTTTAAAAATACTCTTTTAAAGGATTAAAGATGGTGGAATAGAGGGAGACAGCATGCTTCAGGCGCTGCGAGACCCGAAACTCAACCAGAGGGAAGACTGCTTCTTGACAAGGAAAGAAAAGCAGTCAAAACTCAACAAAACAATGACAGTAAAAGACACCAGAATAGGAGGCAGCAGAGAGAGCAGAGGACTGTACAGAGCTCCACACATCTCACCTGGTGAGCAGAGAGCAGCGGTGGTGGCGCCATACTGGAGGCCATGCCAGAGACCTCCAGCAAAGAAGCAGCAGATCCCTGTGAAGCCAGCGACTACAGACCATCATCAAAAGCAGTCAACTCCGGACCATGATGAAGCTCAAGTCGGACCAGACCCACATCTACGTTGGAGAAATCTACAAGAAGCAGGGGGAGAGACAAAGATGTTGTAGCCCTGCCCAGGAGCAGCCCAGCACGGAGGTCACAGGTGGATGAGCCATGGCCCCTCCCAAGAGCACCCCAGCACTGAGGACATGGGCAGGTGAGCCACTCCCCCCTGGAGGACATGGGCGGGTGAGCCACGGCCCTGCCCCGGAGCAACCCAGCACTGAGGTCATGGATGGGTGAGCCATGTCCCCATTCCAGAGCACCTGAACACTGAGGACATGGTCAGGCCAGCTATGGCCCCACCCCGGAGCACCCCAGCACTGAGGATATGAGCGGGTCTGCTATGGCCCCACCCTGGAGCACCCCAGCACTGAGGATATGGGCGAGTCAGCGATGGCCTTGCCCCGGAGCACCCCAGTATTAAAGACATGAGCGGGCGAGCCACGGCCCCACCCCGGAGCATCCCAGCACTGAGGATACAGGTGGGTGAGCTATGGCCACGCCCCAGAGCACCCGAGCACTGAGAACACAGGCGGGTGAGCCACAGCTCCCCTGGAAGACACCAACAGGTGATGGAGAAAACCTCAGATGAGTAAAGAAGGTGACCTAACTGAGGAACATGGGAGGGGAGAAGAGGAAAACGCCCTAATGCACAGGACTTACATATACAAATATATCAAAGTCAACGACTATGCTGAGCAGGAGAAGGAGGGAGGGGGGAGAGAATGAGGGTGGGAATGGGGGGAGGGCTGATTGACCGATGCGTGCATCGTCAATTATATATATATATATATATATACATATATATATATAATATATATATAATCATTAAATATATATTTCATATATATTTAATTAAATATATATTTCATATATATTTAATGATTACAATGCACCAATTAAAAAAATACTCTGTTAAAAAATACTCTGTTTAAAAACAAGGATTCTGTCTTCACACTGACCAATTAGACATAATTACATGGAGAACTTCCAAGATAACAGGATTCCCAGTTGGAACATGACTATTCTGTTGTATTCCTTCATTATAAACTCTGTGTCTCCAGGATTTTAAGAGCTCACTCTTACAATGATCATGCATTAAAACCACAGCCATGTGGTACACAGAAGAATTTTAATGCACTGCAAGAAATACACTCAACAAGAGCAGCAGGGACGATCTTCATTTAGAGTAGTTTTGCCACCTTTTGCCTATAAAATTCAAGCTACTCTTATACATCAGTCCTGACATAGGTTGACTTCTAGAAGTGGAATTCTTGACAAAATTTTATGGTGGAAGTTCCTATCCTGGGTATTCAATGGGTTTTAAAAACTCTTACAGGCTTTAAACCTTCTGATATTCTTTCTGCCCGTATTTTTCTCATAAACATATGCTGCTACATTTAAGTGCAAACAATCAAATTATGTACTGTGAGTGTGTTTGTGCATGTGTGAGGTACTGGAGATTGAACCCAGGAGTGCTCTACCTCTTAGCTATACCCCAAGCCCTTATTTATTTTTATTTTGAGACAGAGTCTCTCAACATTATGCTGCTGGCCTCAAACCTATGATCCTCCTGTCTCAGCCTCCCAAGTCGTGGGATTACAAGCATTCACCACCACACCCAGCTCAAATTATATATTTTTAAATATATGTTATTGCATTAAGTGCTTTGGTCCTGTAACATGTATTCTATATTTTTTAAATTTTAGTTTACATGTGCTATTTCCATTTGTTCACCTGATTTTTTCATAATTAAGTCTGCTTTTATATGTTTAAAAAGCTGGATGCTAACACCAGACAATATAACCAGAAAATATATGACTTGAACCCATGTCTTTCTCTGTTCACTTTTAGATTGATCTGATTCTTGAAGACTGTTGGGGGACTCTTACATATTCATCAAAATTAAAGTTATCTTGAATTTCTGACTTTAGCTGTTTAGATCTTAAGGTGGATTCTTATAGTGTTAAACAAAGAAGTCCTTACTTAGTATAGTAAATTTTCTGATGATGCTTCTGTATGCTGCTTAGTATGGTAAGTGGGGGGGGGAAGCAAAATAAGAGTCACAGAGAGGATTGTGTGTGCTGAATTTAGGTTTATATTTACCTTTACACAGTATCAGTGATACATGAAAAGAGGGGTGTCCTGTCTCCCAGCTGAAACACATTGTATGGTGGAGGATTGGTTTCTCAATTTGTAATAGAGAAGTTAAAAGGAAGAATAGTAATAAAATTGAAGAAAGATGAATTTTAAAACTGGAGGACATTATGTTAAGTGAGACTAGCCAGTCACAGAAAGTGAAGGGTAATATATTTTCTTTCATATGTGGAAGCTGGGGAGTAATCAGAATACAAGATGGATTTTAGATGATGGAGAAACCCCTGTGGAGTGAGGGAGGTGGTCTAGGAGAAGGTGGCAGGGGTGGGGGAGAAGGAGAATTAATGAAGAAGATGCTTCCACGAACATTATGTACATGTGTGAGAATACCAATGCCAATCTCAATACCTTGCAAGGGGAAGTGAGGGTGGGGAGGGAGCGGGGGAAAGCTCACCAAGTGCTATTGCATGTATGTCACTATCACTATGAACTGCATTATGATGTAAGACTATAATGCACCTATAAAAATATTTAAAAATAAATAGAACTGTATTATATATTTCTATATAAATAGAAAGTAGAGAATTTTAAGATCACATTTAAGTAAGTTTCTAAGCTTTTAAGAGCTGCAGGGCAAATTACCCATCTACATTTCTCCCAGCATCACTGCATTAAACAAAAAGAAGGTGGGACTGCAGAGCATTAGAAAATCTATTGCCATGAACAAGCGGGATTTGGGAGCAGTTTGCTGTTTTATGCACTAAGACAAAGGATCTATGGCTTGGCAGCACCAAACTGCCAAGGGCAGCATTGAACTCAGTGTTCTAGATTCTTCTCAGTGTTGCACAAGGATCTCAGGTTAAACATCTTAATCTGCAACATAGTCAAAGAGCAAGTGCTCAAGTATATGTTTTAATCTATTATTAAACTTATTGCTCAATGATAGAACATATTAAGATTTTTTTAATCCTTGTTGGGATACCTGTAATCAATACAAACTGATATTTGGTTCTAAGTAATACTGCTCAGATGCTGAAAGACACATTTTCATTTCTCCAGCCCTGAGCTCTTACCTTTCCAAGTGAATCCTCTAAGTTCCTGAAGCCAGCCTATTTGGAACTCTTATTTTATGTACAGTTTCCTTACCTTTGTTCATCTTCTAGAACAAAAGACATCACCTGACCTGCTCTGTTGTTTCTGCTCTTCCTTTTGACTTACGTTTCCCTCAAGTGCCATTACCCCATGGACCTCCATTCCCTGGGTGGCTGACACTATGCCTGCCCATTGTGAGAAACAGCAATTATAGAATCTAATTATGATATTTGAGGGGGGCATTAGTAAAGAATAGTGATCTTATGTTCATATTTTGTTGTTAATAAAAAGGTAACAATCAAGCCGGGCATGGTGGAACACCCTTGTAATCCCAGTACTTGGGAGGCTGAGACCGGAGAATCCAGGTTCGCGACCAGCCTCAGCTACTTAGGGCCCTGCAACTCAGTGAGACCCTGTTTCCAAACAAAGAATAAAAAACAGGGCTGGGGGTGTGGCTCAGGGGTAGAATGACTCTGGGTTCAATCCCCAGTACCGCAAAAAAAAAAAAAAGTAACAATCAGGAGCCTGTACTGGTCAGTTACAGCGGAAGAATAAAATTGCATGGATCTTTTATTCTTTTGAGTCTCCTTATGCAAAAAAAGTAAGCTAACAATAACACAAAACCAGAGTTCTATACACTGCTCTTAGATGTAAAGTTGATAATGGGAATTAAGGCCATTACCTTGGGGAAGATGACGGGTGGTGAGCAGGGAAGAAAGAGTAGGTGGAAGGAGCACCATGTGATTATCCGATCATTCATCATCAGAAGAGGACTCACCGTGCTGTGTTCCCCATCTGTTCCCATGATACCTTGGGCCTCACCTAGTCTCTTCAACTTTTTCTGAAAGAGTGGCCTTGGAAAAGATTCAGCACCATCGAGACATGACTGAAAACAGCTGAGACATCAAATCTAATACCACTCTATTCATGTAGAGAGGAAGCTTCGGCTGTGGAGAGAGCTGAGCAGTTATAATTTTCATGAATTCCTTTTGAAGAAGACAGATTTCATAGGTACACTGCCCTTTGTTCAGCCAATAATAATAATAGTAATAATAATAAAAACTCCCTAAAGAAAGTATAGTTACAGAGAAGGAATAACTCTCTAATGAAAAAGAGAATGAAATGGAATAGTGATCTATAGTATAGATAGGACTTTTAAAATTTCTGGAATGAATAAACAGGAGGCCACCGTGTGGATGCTGAAGAGGTAAGAGAGTCTCACAGTAATATTGCGGTAACTCCGGCGGACGATCTACTCCGTGGTTCCTGCCACGGAAGGTCAGTGCACCAAGCAGCATCCTGACAAAACAGTCTATGGTCCCCAGCCACAGACGGTTGCTGCACCAAGCAGCTTCCTGAAGTCTGTGGATCCTGCCACAGACGGTCGCTGCACCAGGCAGCTTCCTAACAATGGTCTTCTCGCACGAAACAACACGAAGTCTGATATGGTAATTTGAAAAATAGTTACATTTAATAATTGGGGGGTCGGGGAGGAGATACAGATGGCAAATTCTCCCAGCGCTCTATAGCCAGGGCCTCATTTTTATAGGAACTTTGAAAGTTAATCAAACCCAGAAATCAGCAATTATCTCAGGTCACAGTAAAGAAGGTCAGCGAGGCAAACATGTGATAAACTTAGGGGAAGGAGGGATTAACCATTACTGGGTGGAGACGACATCAAAGACTGCACCTTGAAGATTACACCAGGTCCCTTGGAATGTGTCCCTTTGCGGACAGATCCCACCCAGCCAAATACCATGTATCCAAACTGGGCTGGTCCAAGATGATAATCTCAGTGTGCTTCTAAGACAGGTCTTGGCCCTCAACACAGTAAGAACCCAGGAAAGGATCCAGGTTCTAATCAGCAGGTATGTGCAGCTTGAAGTAAGAGATGGGGATGGCTGTAAATTGAAAGTCTGGCTAAGGGTTAGTGGCATTCCTCAGGGGCACTGAAATTGGAAAGAATGAAATTGAACCCTAGCATGTTAGCAATGAAGAACATTTATCCAATCGAAATGGCAGTAAAACTCTGCTAAAATTCTAGAATACTTTAATCAAAATGGAAATAAAATAAAATTTCAGAGGAGAAAAAAAATAAGAAAGATTTAGCTGAAATCAAGAATGTAATATAATGTTAATTGCCTTGACAATGTAAAATTAAAATGAAGAGAGTATATGAAAAGGAATAAAAGAGAAAAAATTTAGGAGCACTATTATTCTCACATTTCAAAGCAGAGAGGCAGCTGGGAGTGGTGGTGCATACCTGTAAGCCTAGTACTTGGGAAGCCAAGACCGGAAGATCTCAGGTTTGAGGCCAGACTCAGCAACTGAGTGAGACCCTAAGCTCCTTAGTGAGACCCTATTTCAAAAAATTTTTTTAAAAAGGGCTGGGAGTGTAGCTCAAAGGTAGAACAGCCCTGAATTCAATCCCAGTACAGAGAGAGAGAGAGAGAGAAAGAGAGAGAGAGAGAATGAATGAATGAATGAATGAATAGGTATATTAAAATTTTGTTAAGACAAGAAATAAAACTTTAAATATTGTATTGGACAGGGTTCTCTAGATTAACAGAATACACAGAATGAGTATATTTTAAAAAAAGGGGATTTATCAGATGGCTTACAGTTTGCAGCAATGTAGTCCCAGGTTCTGACTGCACGTGGAGGGTCAGAGGAACCAGTAGCTGGTCGAACGGTCTAAGAGCTGGAGTCTTAGGATTGGAGCAACCACTAATTCAGTC
>PVJS01003156.1:0-77791 GCA_004027185.1 Glis glis
TCTCTCTCTCTCTCTCTCTCTCTCTCTCTCTCCTTAGTGAGGCCCTCTGCAACTTCGTGATACCCGGTTTCAAAATAAAGTATAAAAAATAGGGCCGGGGGTGTAGCTTGGAGGTAGAACGCCCCTGGGTTCAATCCCCGGTACCGCAAAAAACAAACAAACAAACTTTACTTCAGTGCTGCCTGTACAGATGATACCCTTTTTGGTACCTTGGTAAGTATTTATGTCCCCAGGCCCACTGGAACTCACAAATGGAAGAAATAAGGCACATAAAACCTAACTATAATTCCATACAAAATGTAAGAAGTGTGTCAACAGTGGTAAAAAGTCTTATTGTAGCAGGGAGATGAAAATCATTTCCCATTCAGTGAACCAAGGGAAGTTTAATGGAGATGATGACATCAGACCTTGAAATTGGACTTGAGGAATGAGTAGGACGTTTATAGATGGAGTCAAGGAGTTCGGCATTTCTGGTGGGTTGCAATGATGTGGTAAACATGTAGGGAGTAAAGCAGAGTGAAGAGTATGATTTGTTTCATATAGTGAGTATTTGATGAATAACCGTGAAAGAGGAGATAATGTTAATGTAAGGTCTAAACATTGGGGGGGGGCTAAAGTGATTTTACTTTTCTTTCCACTTATTGGGGGACTATAAAATCTTTTAAGTAAGGCAATAACATTATTTTAAAGTATGAAGAGTATTAATGCTGAATACATGTAGGATCAAAGATCTACTAATTCATATACAGATCAACTGCACCTTTGATTCTGAATGCTTCAGCATGATATAATAATAAAGAATTTTGATATAATGATGGATTATTACAAAAGAAAGAAAAAGTTTTGAGAAATTTTTTCTTTCTTTCAACTAGAGGACCTAGGACATTTAAATTTTACTCCATACTTTTGTCCAATATTCTAAAATTTATTTAAAAGAATATCCTACACATAGTTAAACCTTACCATGAAGACCAGTACACACACACACACACACACACACAGACAATTAAGGACTACAGTTAAGACAAATAGCTCTTCTAAATCAGAACGGATAATTTATACAGTATTGCATGCTGACAAAACAGTCCATCAAAATATGGAATAAAGATTTTTTTGTGTATGTAGAAAATGTATACACATTTACAAGTTATTTTTCCTATGTTTATTAGACATGAGGTCTCTGTTAATTTCCTAAATGTAATAATTCACAAGTTCTCCACAACGTCAGTGTGAGCACATATGTTTCCACAAGACTTAACATTTCTCTTTCTCAATAAAATTACCTCAACCTCTCAGTCATGTGGAAGAGTCAGAGAATCACAAGGCAATGAGGGAAGTTAGGATATCATTTTATCCACTCTCTGTCTTACAAAGCTGTCTCTCTAATTCTCCACGAAAGATAGAAACCATATGTCTTATTCAGAAAACACAATTTCTGCTTAATAATGTCATAATGACTATCTGTTAGAAACTAAATTCATTTCTTTTGTTCTGGCACTGAGTGGAAAAAAAAGAAACAAGCGGGTAGCCGGTCATCCATCATCGTGATCAACTATCTTACTAGTTCAAATAGGTCAATTTTTAAAAACTACTTTCTTCTAGCAGGAAATTAACTGCTCATTTCCACAAGCATATTAAGAATCTAGACAGTAAGCTAAAAATGGGTACTCTGAGTCATATGGGACTTGGACAAAGCAAAACAAAACACAGTAGCTAAATCAGAATAACCTTTTTTATTACCCAAACAACAATTTCAGATACATGTTATATTCACATGAGTCGTTAGTGTAATCCAAATCTATGAAGGGCAGGACTTTATTTGAATGTAAATGTTTTTGCCATAAAATTGAATGTTAAATCATTCTATACCCTTCTCTAGACTAAAAAACTTTTCTAGGTCATTGTGTTACACCTTATAACTTTCATTTAAAATTTCTTTAATAATCTTTGCTAATGCATTGCAACAAATTCTCTACAGTATTTCTAAATTAATAAGTATTAATCTAATGCCATCCTTTAAAAGCAATCAAGGAGAAGGAACTTTGTGCATTGTGGTTGGGAATGCAAAATGGTGTTACTGCTGTGGAAAACAGTTCAGTGGTACCCAAAATTTTAAGGAGAATTGTCATGATAAAGCAATTCATCTCCTGGTGTATGCTCAATGGAACTGAAATCAGGGATTTGAGGAGATATTTGTATATCAGTGTTCAAAAAGACAAAAGGTAGAAATAATGCAGGTGATGACTGGACAAATGAAACATGATATATACACAGATGGAATATTACTTAGCCATGAAAGCAATGAACTTCTGATACATAGTACAACACATAGAGAAAATGTTATGTCAAGCAAAAGGCACAAAAGGACAAATATTGTATGTACAGAAATATCTATAGAGCAAGCAAATTCAGAGAGACAGAAAGTAGTTTAGAGGTTACCCACAGGGAGTTATTGCTTAATGGTAGTTTCTGTTTAGTGTGATAAAAAATAAAGTTCTAGAAATAGATAGTGGTGATGGTTGTACAAAGTTGTGAGTATAATTAATACCACTGAATTGCACATTAAAATGGTTAAAATGTCAAATTTCATTATATATATAATATATACATATAATATTATATATATAATATATAATATATAATATATATGCCCAATAATATGTAGCAAGAGCTATGTGAAATTAATGATTAGTATAAGAGTTCATGTACTATATTATTAGTTATGGAGCCTAGATTGTGCTTTTAAAAATTAGCAGAGGCACAGTGTTGTTCACGTGCACTCTACCACAGGCTCAGTCTCGGCAAATCCCTTCCTACTCTATTAACACATTGCTGGATGCCTCCTCCTTTCATCTCTTCAACGTATTTTTTCTTTAGTATATTGATTCTCATTGTTTCATTTCTAACCATGTCTAACCATGAACGGGAAATATTAAATTCTTAACCAACAATAACTGGCTAACTACTGAAGATACCTCTGGACTTGGTGAACACTTTCCTTATAATACTTTCTTTATTACAGATGATGAAGAGGGAAAGAAATAGACAATGTCAAGACAGACTTCCAGCTCCAGGTCTGCACTACCTAATGATGAGTGCATATGGTGGGGAGGCATGGTGGGGTTGTAAATATCACGGTGACTTTTCATTTTCTGGCTCATGGAACTAAACTAAAATAGGAAACTCTGGAAAATCTGATTTTGATGATTGCAAAATATGTACATGCCTGTGTAGGGGAGGATAATTCATTTGATTTTGGACATATTAAGTTGTAGGTTCCTTTAAGGCATATTTGAGATATCGCTAATGGCCATGCTGTGTAGGCAGTTACATTTCCAAGTCTAAAACTCAAAACAATTTTGGACTACAGACAAACTTGAAAAAATCTGTTAGCATACAGATCATAAAGTCATAGGTACGGATGATAAGGCTGAGAGAAAAAAAAATTAGAATAGAAAAAGACAGGACCAGAAAGAGGAGAAGATAAAAACAGAAGAGGAAATCTGTAATTGTCCATTGAGGACCTCTAATATTGAACATCTGGATGATGAGATGAACCAGTTAAAAAACAGAGAAGCTGTCAGAACAGTGAGAGGAAAGTAGAGCAGACAAGTCATGGGGGCTGAAGGAGCAGAGGGCTTTCTTGAACTGAGCAGTCAATGGGGTCGACTACTTGTAGGAAGGCAGATTGAGGACTTGAATATGTCCACTGGATCTCTCGACTCAGAGGCCACTCATGACCTCCTAGAGAGCCATTCATGTGGTACGATGGAGAATGAAACCAAACTGAAATGGGCTGAGATGTGAGTGGAAAGTGAAGTTGAGGAGGGAGAGACCATAGTTAATTACAAACAAGAGAAGGAAGTGTGCTAGGAAGTGTGCTGGCAGAGGTGGAGGGGGATTGATGTTTTCAAGTGATACCTTTGTCTTTGTAATAAAAATATAACTATTCTAGCCGGGCGTGGTGGCGCATGCTTGTAATCCCAGTACTTGGGAGGCTGAGACAGGAGGATCAGGGTTCGCAGCCAGCCTCAGCTACTTAGTGAGGCCCTCCGCAACTTAGTGAGACCCTGTTTCAAAATAAACAATAAAAAATAGGGCAAAGCCCCTGGGTTCGATCCCCAGTACCGCAAAAAAAAAACATATACATATATATATAAAACTATTCTTATTTTTCTTTTCTGGCTAAATTGCTCTCGTCCCTTCTAAGACTAAATCCTTGACCACCTCTTCCTACCTCCTCCAACATAGTGTTAAGTATTTATGCCACTTTGTTATAAGTACAAAATTTTAGGATTTGTTGCAAATACTGTACATTGCTTAGGAGCATTAATTTCTCATTTACTGCTATTTGTTTCTTTGTAACATAGCTGAATCAAATCTTAAAATGCTTTGTCTGTTACTCTGCATATGTGCAGTTATTTTGATAGAAACTTGAAAATACACATCAAATATGTCTCTCACATATTTGATGTGTTTTAATATGGAATATTGTAAAATGGCACTTAAAATTAATGTTACCATTCATTAAAGGTATTTATTGATTCCAAAATGTTAGAGCTCATGCACTATTGGAAAAATGTAGCAAATGTTAGAAAATATTACAATTATGTTATTGTTTTTACCAGTGACTGCTAATAATTAAAATATTAGTAATTGGTCAGAATAAGCAAAGACATCTGCATATTGACATTTCCAGGTAAATTATAATGTTGCATAGAAAATACGAATTTTTTTCATATATTATTGAAAGTTGTAGTTATCACATATAATGCCATCATAAAACAAGAAAACTAATTTACATGAATTAATATCAGACTTATAGTGAGGAAAAGTAAATGGATGCACATATTAGAATATATGTTCGGGGTATTTCTTTATTAACAAGTTTATTTTCTCTTGAAAGACATAATATGGAATAAATATGGCATTTAATCATATTAAATCAATTCCAATAAGCTGTTTAGGTTGTTTTGAATATATATGCTGGAAAATATAATTAGCATTCCTAAAAATAGTAAAAAAAATGAAAGATATTTTTCATAAGTAGGAAACTTACAAAATGAACATAAGTTCTCAAGTAGTGCTTAATATGGGCAGTTGCTCAAGAGTAGGTAACATTATAGTAGTTAACAGTTGTTTAGTACTGAGTATTCACCAGGTACTTCATCTTATTTGCATAGATGCAACATTCTACTGAGGTCAGTAGCATTATTATTCCCATTGCGCTGATGGCAACAGAAGCTCAGAAAAGGACACATCACTGATGGTAGAGCAGGCATTTGAACTTAAATCTATCTTACGTCAAAGTTTGGCTCTTAACCTCTATGCTTTAATAACATCTACAATCCATACTGGTGTGGGTTTCTATTTAGATTGGCTCTTTCCTGAAAACAATACTCAATCAAGTCTGGAAATTGTGTTGTATGTTTTTGGAGGGGGGTAACTGGGTGTGTTTTCATCCTTAACTGAAACTAAGTTTAACAAGAGTAAAACAACACCAAGGAAAATCCAGTCTCTGACTTATTATGGGTCCACTTCCAATTTTTTACTTTACTACGGTGCCAAGGTGACATGTATTCAGTAAAAACTATAGTTCAAATATTGAATCTGAGGGCTGGAGATGTAGTTCAGTGGTAGCACGCCTGCTTAGCATGCATGAAGCCTTGGTTTGATCCCCAACGCTGAAAAGAATTTGAATTTTGGTCTTGACTCCAGCCAGGAATACGTGTAGTATGATACTCTCTTGTGATGCTGGCAGCTGCAGCTCCCAGTTAGCTACACAATCATGAGGCAAATCACTGATATGCTACAGTGAGCTGCCTTGCTAAGATATGACATTGTTGTATCAAATGCACTTTGACTTGCAATATTTCAATAGTTTAAAATGGGCTTATAATGACATAACCCCATCATAAGTTGAGAAACATCTATATAAAACAACTCAGACTGTGGAATTGGATCAAAGTTATTTTGATCCAAAAGAATTACATTAATTTATGTGAAAATAAATTTCAGGTAAGATTACCTATTTTTGTAGAAGATACTCTACTTTATCAATATAATATTTAATCTTGAATTCTGAAAATATATTTGGAATAAATATAAAGAAAATTAAAATATAAGGATACTAAGATAACTAGACAGGGTGGCACATGCCTATAATCCCAGTACTTGGAAGGCTGAGACAGGAGGATCACAGGTTCGAGGACAGCCTCAGCATGTAGTGAAGCTCTCATCAACCTAGTGAGACCCTGTTTCAAAATAAAAATAAAATAGGGCTAAGGATATATAAGGATATATATATAATAGGGCTAAGGAATGCTCCTGGCTTTAATACCTAGTACCACAAAAATTTAAAAATATAAAAATAGGGCTGGGGATATAGCTCATAGATAGAATGCCCTTGGGTTCAATGGTTCAATCCCTGCTACCCCTAAAAAAAAAAAGATATTAAGATGACAAGGAACAAGACAAGGATGCTATTTTAGTAAGCATTCTCACCACTGTGACCCAAACACCTCACATGCAAAACTTAGAGGAAGAAGTTTATTTGCTCACAGTTCAGTTCTGGAGATTTCAGTTTATGTTATACTGGCTTCTAAGTAGGAGCCAGGGCTCAGATCCTCAGGGCATCATGGTGGGGAGCAGAGATCAAAAGGGTCAGAAAGTCACTCTGCAGCTGGGTAGGCTGGGTCACACACACTGTACCTGGCCATGCCCCCAGGTGTTCATCCCCGCCAGCTTTGCCCCACCTCCCCAACCAAGGCTGCTGTGTCTACCACATTAGTTCTGGGGACACTTTAAATCCAAGTCATAGCAGATGCCAACTTCCTCCACTTTTATTCAGTGTAATACTTGAAATCTCGCCAGTGCAATTAGGAAAGAAAAAGAAATAAAAGGACTCCAAATCAGAAGGGAAGAAGTAAAATTGCCTCTGTTTGAAGATGATATCATATGTAAGTCTATTGACTCCATCAAAGAAATATTAGAACCAATAAGTGAATTGAATAAAGTTGCAGGATATCAAATCAATATGTAAAAGTTAGTTGAGTTTCTGTACATTAATAAAAAACTATCCAAAAAGTTAGGAAAAGAATTCTACCTATAATGCCATAAGAAAAATACTAAAAAATATGTAAGAATAAATTTAATCAAGGTGGTGGATGCTCTGTACAATGAATATCATAAAATACTGATGAAATAGATTGAAGAAAACACAAATAAATAGAATAATATCCCACATTCACCCTTTGGAATGATTAATATTGTCAAAATATTCATAACATAAACTTATAAACAAGTTCTGGGGATCTCATATATAGCATGGATAGTGAGAGATATGTTAATATGATTGTGAGATTGACTATACCATGTGCACATATATCAAGTCATCATATTGTATGCCTTGGAGATATATATATATATATATATTTATTTGTCAATTAAATATTTTAAAATAAATAAAATATTTTATTAAAATAAAATATTTTAAAATAAAAAAGTCCATAGTACCCAAAGTGACATAGAGACTTAATGTAATTCCTATCAAAATTTTGGTAGCATCTTTCAGGGAAATAGCAAAAAAAAAAAAAAACCCTAAATGTCATATGGGACCACAAAAGACCTTGAATAGCTAAAGCAATCTGGAATAGGAAGAAGAAAATTGGAGGCATTACACTTCCTGATTTTAAATTATATTATGAAGCTATTGAATCAAAGCAGTATGACTAGAATAAACCAGACACATAGGCCAATTGAACATAATAGAAAGCCTAAAAATAAACCTTTGAATAGAAGGTCAACTAATCTTCAACAAAGGTGTCAAGAATACACAGATCCCTATCTTATGTCATACACAAAAATCAGCTCAAAATGGATTAAAGGTTTAGCTGTAAGATCTGAAATCATAAAACTAGAAGGAAACATAGAAAAGGTCTCAGCAAAGATTTTTTTTGGATAGTACATCGAAAGCAAAGTTGACAAACTCAAAATAAATAAGTAGGACGACATTAACTAAGATTTTACGCAAGCAATAGAAACAACAAAGCAAAGAGGCAACCTGGGAATAGGAGAAAATATTTGCAAAATATATATGTGCTGAGGAGTTAATATCCAAAGGTATAAGAAACTCATAAAACTCAACGGCAAAAAAAGCAACAAATCTGATTCAAAATGGACAAAGGAACTCATTTTTCTAAGGAAGACACAAAATTAACCAAAAGATTTATGAAAAGATTATCAACATCACTAATCATCAAGGAATTTCAAACCAAAATTTCAAGGAGATAGCACCTCACACCTTTTAGGAAGGCCATTATTATTATTACTATTATTATTATTAGTCCTGGAAATTGAACCCAGAGGCATTCTACCCCTGGGATACATCCCTAGACAGATTGTATTTCTTATTTGGAAACAGGGTCTCACTAGGTTGCTGAGAACCTCACTAAATTGCTGAGGCTGTCCTGGAACCTGCGATCTTCCTGTCTCAGCCTCCCAAGTACTAGGATTACAAGCATGAACCACCACACCTGGCGGAAGGCTATTATTACACAGTCAAAAGATAAGCATTGGTGGAGATGTGGAGTAAAGAGAACTCTTGTACACTATTGGTGGGAAAGTAAATTGTCACAACCATGATGGGAAATAGTATAGAGGTTTCTATAGAAGTTAAAAATTAGAACTATTATATGATCCAGAAATCCCTCTTCTGGCTGTATATCCAAACAAAATGAAATCACTTCATATAACAGGTGCACTCCAAGTTACACTGCATCATTAATTCATAATAGTCAAGATATGGAAACAATCTGAGTGTCTACCGACATATAAATGGATAAAGAAATTGTGGTTTTTGTTTGTTTCTGTGTGTATAAGATAGTATTCTTCAGCCTGAAAAAGAAGGGAATTTTGACATTTATAAAAACATGGAAGAACCCAGAGAACAGTATGCTAAGTGAAATAAATCAGACATAGAAGATAAATACTGCATGATCTCATTTGTATGTGGAATCTTAAAAAAGGTGAGCACACAGCAGCAGTAGAAGGATGATTACCAGGGAGTGGGGAACTAGAGAAATGGAGACATATTAGTCAAAGGCTACAAACTTTCACTTATAAGATGTGTAAGTTATGAAGCCTAATGTACAGCATGGTGACTATAGTTAATACAAATGCATTGTGTGCTTGAAATTTACTGAGAGTAGGTCTTATAATTCTCAGAGCACACATACAAAATAGAAACTATGTCAGATCATAGATATATTATATTGATTGTGGTAATTAATTTACAATGTGTGTATGTGTACCTTTCAAAACACATATACCGTTTTTCTTTTTTTTTTGAGGTACTGGGGATTGAACCCAGGGGCATTCTACTTCCGGGCTATACCTCCAGTCCTATTTTTATTCTTTATTTTTGAAGCAGGTCTCACTAAGTTGTGGAGGGCCTCACTAAGTAGCTGAGGCTCGCCGCAAACCTGCAATCCTCCTATCTCAGCCTCCCAAGTCCACTGGGACAAAACACGTATACCTTAATCATATGTAATTTTTACTTATCAAATATACCTCAATAAAGCTGGAAAAATAAAAAAGAATTAAATCTCCTTTCAGTCTGCAGGTGGATAATTCCTAAATATTAACAATAATGATATATAAATATAATTAAATTTGTATAATAAAGTAAACATAAATCATAAGACTTGCCTGATAGAATTATGAATGTTATTCAGTAAGCAAAATGAAGACAAGGGAGTGAATAAATTCAATGAATATATGGTTAATCACTATATTTTACTATAAGAACTATGTATGCCGATATTAATTATTGGTTATAGACATAAAGGAAATTATTTTCCAGTTTTAGTTGTTAACAATCTGAACAGATTGACAACATGATTAGATTAAAATTTAACTATATATATAAGAAATTATTTCATGAGTTTGAGTCTTAATGTATGTAAGATATGCTTTAGAAATCGTTTTACCTAAATTGGGACCACTCTTTTTGTCATGATATAAAAAATTAAAAAAAAATCAATTCTCACTTCCTTCCCTCTTTCTCTCCTGTCTCTTTTTCTGTCTCTTTCTCCCTTCTTTCTCTCTTTCTTTCTCTCCTTCCTTCCTTCCTTCCTTCCTTCCTTCCTTCCTTCCTTCCTCCCTCCCTCCCTCCCTCCCTCCCTCCCTCCTTTCTTCTCTTTCTTTCTTTCTTTCTTTCTTTCTTTCTTTCTTTCTTCTTTCTTTTTTTTTCTTTTTCCTTTTCTTTCTTTTTTTCCCTTTCTTTCTTTTGTTACTGGATATTGAACCCAGGGACATTCTACCCCTAAGCTACACCCCAGTCCTATTTTATTTATTATTTTGAGACAGGGTCTTGCTATGTTGCTGAAGATGGCCTTGAACCTGCAATCCTCCTGTCTCAGACTCCCAAGTACTGGGATTACAGGCATGTACCACCACACCCAGCTAAGAAAAGGATCCTTAAATTAAGTTGCTAAATATCAGTGCATCATGTTACATATGATTTTTGTAAACCTTTTGAGCAAGAGATCAAGCATTTATGGCTCAAAAGGCATTTAGAACACTCATCATTATCTAACAGAACCATGTGAATAGTTCTACCACATATATTTCCAGTAGGTTTTTGATTTTGGTGATGTTTTTAATAATTTTTAAAATAAGACTTTAAAGTGTAATTAGCAATAGAGGCTATAAGAGAATGACTGTAATCAGAGGTAGTAAAATACTGTTTCAGAAATCTTACAAAAGTGGCTCTGTCAGTGTTATAAATGGCTATATGTAAGTGCAATTGTGCAAACTACACATGATACTGCTATTTATCTCTAAGAAGTATAATCAATTCGATAAGTAGATTTAAATTTATTTAACCTTTAATTGGCATATACTATTAAGCACTCATATAAATTTGGCATAAAGTTGAAAGTACTGGCAATAGATTAAACTACTAAGTAGAAGTAGAAGATTCTTGAAGTGGGGGAAATAGAAATTTATTTATGCCATATATATGCCATATATAGATACATACATATATGAAATTATTTTGTAGTTTTTGACAGTCAGGGTTTTCAAGAAAAATAAAAAATAGAAAAAAAATTAAGAGTGAAAAGTTTTTAAGTAAATGGAAAACATTTGATTTCTACTGGTAAAACATAAACTTGGGATAAAATCAGACTGCTAAAATTTATTTGTATTCCTTTCTGACTTTACTCCTTAAAACTTGCAAACTTCTCTCAGCCTCAACTTTGTAAGCTCCTCCATGATATTCTAATCGAGATAGAAGGCTTTGTACCAAGAATTTTAGACTAGAGATATTTTCCTAAGAGATCAATACACCAACAGATGGGTTTGATCCTCCTCAATTGACTACCTCAGGCGAGTGCCAGGTTTTCAATGAGTTCTCTGAGGATTCTGTTTCTAATAGGCAACCACTTTGCAGCGAACATTTCAAGAATGACATAACTACTCCACCGTGATAGCTTTAAGAGAATCAGAGTTTTGACACAGAAAATTGCTTTGTCTTTAAGGGATCTATAGAAGTCACAGTGAAACAAAACGCCTCTCCTCTTTCTTCAATTCTTAGCAGCCCGCAGTATGTGTTCAGAAATACCTCTGTTCAAGGAACAGAGAGAGTAAACAGTGAGGAGGCGCTTGCTGAGTTTAATTATGTAAGTTGTTGGAGGAACTGAGAGCTTATTCAGCACACCTAAATATGAAGGCAGCGTTCGGCTTTTAAGAAATCATAACAATTTACTACCTGAAAGAGAGAAATTTCCCTGAAGACTAAGTTGCCTATTTTATACAGCAGACTTAAGTAAATCTAATCTAGACCTGAGCTGTCCAGATATGGAAATTCTTTATGTTGATTTCCATTTTCGTTTCTCATAGAGTTCTCCATAACCCTTTATCCCAATGACTAATCTCAGAAAATAATTCAAATACATATTTTTAAATATGCCAATTTGTACTGTTATATATTTCGCCAAAATGATTTAGAATATATATATATACTAGATAATATCTCAACTTAGAAACTGATGAAAATATTTTCACTTTATTCCCAGGCTTTATATTTTACCCTGTTTTGAATGTTTAATCTCTTTGTGCCTCTACAGAAGAGGTCAGAAAACTTTTTCTGTAAGATGCAAATAGTAAAGATTTTAGGTTTTATGAACCAAGAGTTAAAATTGGAGATACTATGTAGGTATTTATGTGAAAGGAGACAAAATAAATTTCCACAAAATTTTATGATGAAATTTTAAATATAGCAATAAAAATATAGTACAGTTTTGTGCAATACAAACCAGCTAGTGAGAAATGGGATTCCTCTTTGGGAGGGTGGATGACATTTTGCTTAATTGAGGTCCAAAGTTAGTTTGCCCTATAGTCAAAATTAATTGCAAATGTTCCTCTGTAATGAGTTTTCATATATTCAATTTTAATATGTATTTATATCCATAAGGTGGTGCCAAATACTGATATATATATATATATATATGCATATGTATATGATTTAATTGGTCATATTTGTCTCGGAAAAATAATAGAATCCTACTAGATTCATCTCTCAATATATGCCTTTTAACAAGTCTTTAAATTGTAAAGCAATTGGAGATCAGGTGGAATCTCCTCAAATTGCATAATTAAATGTATTTTGAAGTACAAAACGTTCCTTTGCATTTGTATTGTGGTCCAAAAAGTACTGCTGGACCCTGGTTTGAGCTCAGAAAATATAGCAACTGCAAATTTGTGTGAGGATGGGGAACTCACTTCTTGCTTTAACTTTGACAGTGACTGTAGTGCTTGCTGAATGCTCCTTGATGTTCCTTGTCATTCAACAAAGTCAGTTGTTCTTGAAATGACTTTAGCAATGCAATTTTTGCTACAGGATGTGTGCTGTTTGTCTTATAATTTTAGGTTGGATTTATAAGAAACATTATCAACTTTGCAGCAAAACCTGATTTCTAAAGCCAACATGGGTTAATTCACAGCAGCTGAGGGCTAGACTTGGCCCTGGGTAGTTTTGGAATCCTGTACTACAGGATACTGAAGGCAAATGTTTACATTGACCTATAGTAAATATGTTTTATTTTTATCTGCCTTGAGCAAGCTTGAGAGAACCAATACAAAATCTGTTATTTCATGAATGTATTGAATAGGCATTTGTCATGGACCTACCATTATATTTGAACTCTACTATCAGAGAAACACACACACACACACACACACACACACACACAGTCTAGTGGGGGAGACATGTTAGGAGTTAATTCTAACATAATACAATAAAGGTTAAAAAACACTAAAATGTACTAGGGAAGCTAAGAGGGAAAAATCAACTAATTGTGTTTGAAAAGTTACTCCAGATGAGAATATACTTGGTGTTGGTCATAATGCATATATAGGGGTTTCTTAGTAAAGTCAGGAAAGGAACTTCTGGACATAGATTACTTTTTATACAGAGCACTGGAGGCAGGAAGAGATCACTCTGAGTCAAGGAAAATGAGAGCCAGTGAAGGAACAGTGGAAGAAGGGGAAGGAGGTGGTGGAAATACACACTTGGAAAGGCAAGATAGGGCTAGGCTGGGACAGCCTTAGGAACTGGGGCTTCACAAGCTTTAATGTGAAAAAAAATCATTTAGGTAATGTGGTTTTTATTTGGCTTGTGATTTATTAGTTTCATCTTAACTGATATGTAAAACTATAAATGATGCCTATGAATGGGGTACCACTTGATCTTTTGATACATGTATATATTGTATAATGTTCAAATCAGGTTAAATGCATTCATCTCTCAAACATTTATCATTTTTATAGTGAAAATACTCAAAATAGTTTCTTCTAATTTTTTTGAAATATGCAGCACATAATTGTTATCTAGTCACCTTACTGTGCACACCAGAACTTCTCAGCTCTAACTGCAACTTAGTACTCATTGATCAACCTTTCCCCATCCCTCCCCTCCTTCTTTCCCTAGACTCTGGAAACCACCATTCTACTCTTAAACTCTGTGAGATCAACTCTTTTGATTTTGCTAATGATTAGTAAAGTTAAGCATTTTCAAATAAGCCTGTTGGTCATGTGTATGCCTTCTTTTGAGAAACTTCTATTTGGGTCTACTGTATATTTCTAAGTAGGGTTATTTATTTTGTGTGTGTGTTTGAATTTTTGAAGATCCTTACATATTCTAGATATTAACCCCTCATTAGATAAACAGTTTGCAAATATTTGGGGAAATATTTTTAAAATGAAAACGGCACCTATGAGTGAGATCATGCAGTACTTGTCTTTCTGTGTCTGGCTTATTTCACTTAACATAATGATCTCCATCCAGTTCCATTCATGTTCCCACAAATGGCAGGATTTTGTTCATTTTATGGCTGAATATGTACGTGGTGTATATATACTGCATTTTACTTATCCATTCATCAGCTGATGGACACTTAAGCTGTTTTCCTTTCTTGGCTCTTGTGAATAATGCTGCAATAAACATGAGATTGCAGATAGTTCTTCGATATGCTGATTTCATTTTCTTTGGATATATACCCAGTAGTAGGAATGCTGGGTCATATGGTAGTTCTAGTTTTCATGTTTTGAGGAACCTCCATACTGCTTTCCATAATGGCTATACTAATTTACATTTCCATCAACAGTAACAATGGCTTCCCTGTCTCCACATCCTTGCCAGAACTTACCTTTAGTCATTTTGATAACAGTGAAATCTCATTGTGGTTTTGCTTTGCATTTCCCTAATGATTAGTGACTTCGAATATTTTTTCAAATACCTGTTGACAATTTGTATGCCTTCTTTTGAGAAATGTCTATTTAGGCCTTTTGCCTGTTTTTTAATGAGGTTATTTGAGTTGGGTTAAGGGGTTACTGAGATTTGGAGCTCCTTATATATTCTGGATAATGACCACTTGTTAGATATACAGTTTTCAAATATTTGGGGCAATCTTTTTAAAATGAGAACACGATTCAGTTGTCTGGGCAGGGCGCTCATTTCTGCATTTCTAATGGGATTCCAGGTGGTAGTAATACTGCTGGTTTGTAGCTCGTGCTGGAATAGCACGATTTCACACTAAGGCTCTTAGTCTTATCTGGTAGTGAATTGGATGCTCATGGCATTTTTAACTGAGTAGTAACACAATCAATTTTTGGAAATACAAAGATAAAGTTTCAGCTTCATGGATTATGAACTGCATATAGAAAACAATGAGGGCAGGGAAGAATTGCTGAGAGAAACTTGCTCAGGAGACAAATGCTGATAGCTTATAGTAAGCAATGATAGGAATGATAAAAAATTTAAAAATATTCTACAGTAAGTATGCAAATTGTGCAGATCAGTTGGTTAGGGAAGTGGAATAGCTATAGCTACATTCCCTGAAAAATGTTCAATAGGCAAACATAATAAAATATGGCCCTACTTTATCCCAACTCTTCTATTCTCTGGTGAAAAAGCAAAAACATAATTTTATTTCTTTAGTGCTGAATAAAAAGAGTACTTAGTAATAAGACTTATTCCAACAAGAAATATACAAGAAAATATTTTGGTGTATTATAACTAATCTCTAGTCTGCTAAAACTGATGTCGGGAGATTTAGATTCTGCTGTTGTAGAAGCTTGAGATTCTCAGAATATTCAGATGATAAGTTATGCAGATTTTTCTTAAGAATGTCATAGGCATTTCTCCATTTGGAGTCCTTAGTTCTGCCAAACAATTGCATGATTTTTGAGGTCTTTTAGCTGGATGCAGTGGTGCAGGCCTCTAATTCCAGCTACTAGGGATGTCAAGGCAAAAGGATCGAAAATTCAAGGTCAGCTTGGGTAATTTAGGGAGACCTTGTATTAAAATAAGAAATAAAAAAGAGGATGTTGCTCAGTAGTAGAGTATTCCTGTGTTCGCTAACAGTACTGCAGGGGAAAAAAGGCCCTGTTAAATACAGTGTATGGTACTACATTATATGGCTTCTGAATTGACAGACAGGCAATGAAACAGGATGGTATCAAATTGGTTTATGAAATTCCAATTCATAATTTAGCCCAGAGTAATCAGAAGGTAGCCTTTACATAATAAATATATATATAAACACTACATAGAAATAAATAAATAAATAAAAATATCCCTTATTAAATGTTTATGAACATACTATTAGATACTAATAGATCAATGCAGCTATAATTTTACATTATACAATGTGATTTAATAATTTATCAATACAAAAGAAACAATAGAATAGAAAAATTTAAAGTGAACCTGTAAGAATCAGATTGTAACCAGAAATGAAATTAAGAAGTACATATAATTTTAATATGCACACGTACAAGGCTTGGGTTCTGAGCTTTATAGCAGTCATACAAAAGAGCTGTCTCCCTATTTTCCATGTGAATATTAAACAATGTCTTCTCTACATCCAATTGAAGAAAAATGAATAAGCTACCACACAACTGTACTCTAAAATCACATCAAGGGAGAAAATTACTTTTCAACCTTTGGCAAGTTACCTGTAGTTCATTCTTGCTATGTTAATGGCTACTGTTTTAAAGTTCCTCTAAAGTAATGACCTTATCTGTAGTGTATTTACTAAGGCAATATTTGTGATGTTTTGGCAGCATCTGCATTTCACATTTAGTTATCCGATGCTGAACTTCTGATGGGATGTGCTAATTTGATTTTCTCATATTTGTTTTGGTAAATAATTTTATGGGTGTTTTTCTGAAAGCAAAAATTGAGGTAATTGCTGTAGATTACAAAGCCACTTAAAATTGAGTGAATCATAGGAAGTAAACAACACTTATTAAACCTTTGAGGTTAAAAACATGACTTATAGCCAGGTGTAGTGACACACGCTTGTAATACTTGGGAAACTGAGACAGGGTAGGTTCAAGTCCAGCTTCAGCAACTTAGCAAGAGACTTTCAAAATAAAAAATAAAAAGGGCTCAGGGTGTAGCATGTAAGTAGATGCCCCTGGGTTTAATCCCCAGAACTAACTAACTAACTAAATAAATAAATAAATAAGAAAAAGTGACTCAATTCCCAGTAAAAGAAACACAAAAAATGACTTATAATGTGTATATGGAAATGGTTTTCAGTGTAGTTTGTAGTGTAAGTCAAAGATTACACAGTAAATTCAGATGATCAGTATTAGAAAGATATTTAAGGAATCCACTATATCTGTGATTAGCAAAATAATAGTTTAAAATTGACCTTGCTCCTTGGGACTGATTTTCTACTACAGCACAACAAGGGAATCCTTAATGTCAGGTTTCAGTGTCTGTATCAATTGCTATTCTCCACTAACACTTATTCTCTTAAAAATCAATAGTCTTGTTTATAAACTAGTTCTCTGAGTTATTACAAATCATGATGATGTTTCGAACAAGCTAATGGTCACAAGAATGTTAGTCGATTTTCCTATTTCGAGAAAAAATTGTGCAGATAGCTGCCATTTATTCAATATGGAGATGGTTCATTTGTAGACTGATTTCATTTTGATTCAGTGGGATTATGAGAAATAAGAAAATGTTTGAATTTCCAACTCGCTCCTTTCTGTTGTGACATTTTGTTCTTTCGTTCCATCATCTCCATTAGTTTGCCAACTGGCACTGACAGGAGTGTAAAACTACTGCAAATTGTTACTTCAGCAGTACTCTGCCTGCCAAGAGCTGATCAGCTGCTCCTCTGAATGCACCTTTCACTCTTCCCTAACTGAAACTGCCTGAGCCTGCAGTGCTGCTGTGTTATAAATCTTACCCAGCAGTGTTTGAATCAAGTCACCTGACTCCCATCATTTGAAGATAAGCATGCATGAATGTAATCATTATGAAAACGAATGTGTAGTCTTCAAATTGAAGGGGGTGTCGGTATAGGAACATAGGGGTGGACATTCGTGTTCTTTTCTATTTATGGCTTCATTGGAACTGACGTATCCATCTCTTTTTCATCTCCCTGTCTCAGCAGTTATAAACGGCATCACCTTTTTCTTAACCTGAGAATGCGGTCAAGCTTCTAGCTGCTGAGGACATTCTAATGGGGCTCTGTGGCTCACCTGACCAAGGCTGACAGGAGTGATGGATGCTCCGTTCTTTCTTCTGTGGATGTGGATGGTTTTGTACCTTCTGTGGGTCAAATTAAGACTCCTGAGAATAATATCTGAATTCCCTATATACTTGTGAAACTGCCAGGATCTTCTGGATGGATAAGATCAGCAAGTATTTCAAAGGTATGTGGCCAACCTCTGAGGAATAGACGGTACACTTGCAAGAATTTTCAGATGATGGAAAACATGAATAAGCAGCTATAAAGTGGGTTTCCTGGCTGATACCTGGTAAATGGAGTTTCAACATGTAAGGACAGAAGAGTAATTCATATGGGTCATAAAACTAAGAAGAAACACAGAGATTTCCAGTATTTCAAAGTTTGTCACAAGTCAAGGGTGGTTCATTCCACATAATCTGTCCTCATTGCTTCCCAAGCATGTCCCTTTTGAAGATCAGGTATCATTTGCTCTGTAGAACTATATTGCCTCCTGCCTGGTAGCACCCTTGAGTTGGTTATCCTACTATATAGCCAGAAAGAATTATTCTCCATTAGCTACTAGGATTTGTATTCTCTAAAAAGTTTCCATGATCAAACTTCTCATAAAAGAGGCATTAATTAATTGGGGAAGCATACCACAAAAGATCCATTAGTCTTCCATGTCCCAAACAACATCGCTTGTATGAAATTATATAGTACAGAATAATTTTTAAAAGGTTTCTTATTTGGAAGAGGAGCTGTTTGGAAACTAGTGTGTCCCTAAGGTTTATGAAATGTCTCTCCTTATATTAGTTATAATTGAGCATTATGTTAAACTAGAAGTCATGTGTTAAAATATATACTGCAGACAGAAGATAGGCAAACAAATAAAATAGACAGTTATTCTCAAGCTACTATGTATTTCCAACTCTGAGATAAAGTAACATTCAGTTCAACTCTTAATAAAAGTGTACTATTTCATAATTTTTAAGGAAATATTATCGCAATATAAATGTCTATTATAATCAGTGATATTGGGTGTTTCCATTTAGGTATCTTTTTAAAGGATTAATTTTTATTCAAAATTTTGTTTAAAAGATTAATTTTAGAAGTCATCATAGATGTTCTTAACCTTAAAGTTAGGCTACCTATTAATTTTGCTTCATTTATGGCAAAAATAAAATATTTTGGAGAAAGTAGGTTTAATAAAAATACTAAAAAGTAAACATAGATATATCCAGATGGAAACAAAAAAATTCAGTTGATTATTTTTTTAATTATTTCAGATATTTTAAGATACTCTCCCCTTCCAAAAAAGCAAAAAGATGAGATACTTATCAGTCTAGTGGTTAAAATAATAAATACCTATGTTTCCATTTTCTGAAAACATTTTATTTTTCACTCATTATATTCAGTTGCATATTACATTATACATAAAATAGGTCTTCAATATGCTGTGCTAATTAATGAGGTGATGGAGGAAAAGTACAATCTGAATAATTTACCATCTCTTTTCTATGGAAATGTTCTCAATTGTGAATATATTTGCCAAGTCTATATGATGACAGGTTGGATAACAGAAAATCTTATAAATTATTCAGGTGTCTCAAATACATTAAAATATTTGTATGAAGATATTACATGATATATTCTTTAAAATGTATTGCAATTAGTATAGGAACAATAAAAGATGAGAATTAAAAATGCCACCTCCTAACTCAAGATAGCAACTGGGCTTCTCAGGTCTCATGTCACAGTCTGATCCATTCTAGATGCTGCATGCTAACGACATTCAGGATGAAGGAGGAAAGGCACACCTGCACTGGAGAGATGGAGAGATGACTAGGGCTTATTACATCATTCGATGTTTTACAATCTTGTTGCCATCTCCTCACAGCCATATAAGAGAAACTGAGGCTCTGGGAGATTGGGTAACTTCCCCTAAGGTAGTAAAACATAGCTTGGTAGAACTCCAAAAGCTGTTCTCCTCCATGTGGAGCTGCCTCCTAATAGCAAAGAAACACTTTGGCTGCTATGTGGAAGCTACAGAGAAAATAGTAAACAAAAGGGACTTCAGATCAATGAGGAGAAAGAACAGTGGAATAGTGGAAGGGGATAGGGGTTAAGAGGTTGGGAGATGATAAAAGAGAACTGATGGAAGAAACAGTTCAAACAATGCAAAGTCCATATATGAAAGTATCACTACTAATCTCTATAACATGTACAGGGAAATCCTTAAAACTACTAGATATCTTTTCTACTCAAGACAACTTCTACTCTTATAGTCTTCTATGTAGTCTTCTAATCTGAGTTGTAATTTTAATGTGATGTGCAGATTCTCTTTGGAAACATTAATTTAAAGTATTGAGGTATGTAGTCCTAGGCTATTTTGTAGCATTTCTTAGCACACAGTTCAACTATGCAAAATAGTGATGATTAATATTTCCAATCTTGAATTGCCTTTACAACCTTAGGTCTCAGGTCATTGCAATTTTCAGCCTTTCATATAAGTTTAGCTTTTCACTGATTAAACTTAAGCCCAAATAAATTGCATCTGTCACAACATTTTTAAAGATTTGCAGGTACAGATAAAGCCCATTTTCAAAATGTGAAAATGTTATTTTTGCTCAAAGCCTATACATATATTTGATTTAATTCTTCTGAATCCATCAATTTAATAGTATTTAACTACTGATGATATAACAATACATCAATAGCATAATATAATAATATCCTTAATTTTTACTTAGATTGTGAATACATAAAATATTCTAATACATCACTATCCAACCTTCAAATTTACTTTTTTCTAGAAATTCATTTTTAATGTTACCTACTATAAACATACCTGAAATGATTTTCCCTTTAACATTCCTGCACAGATATACTATTTTGACAAAAGTTATGCTAAAAGTGATTATTTGAATTTACAGAGAGAAAATTAGCATCAGAAAAAGTGCCTTTTTATCTCAAGAAAAAAGTAGACAAATAGCACATATTTTAATTCTTGTGCAGTTCCCTTTTAAGAAGAAGAAATTACTGGGATAGTCAGCATTTGTAAGGCTTCAAGTTTTTGAATATGTCAGAAGCTTATCGGGTACAATATGTTAATTTCTTTCTAATAGTGTAATGAAGTCTGAAGCTTTCAGAGAGATGTGACTCTGATAATGGTCCTGTTTAAAACAACATTAAGAAAACCTTGATTATGGGTTGCTCAGCAGCTCCCAAGTGCTGAAGGAGAAAGCAATTTCTTCAGAGGAGGTTGTTGCTCACAGAAAATGCACTTTCATTGCAAGAGCTGCAGCAGCACATTTGGGCATCCCTCAGGAGAGAGTGGAACTCTCCAGTGTGTGGCGTGGATGGTGCAGGTGCATTCTGGGTGATTGGTGTATCTGCTATATATTGCCATAGTATATCTTTCAGTAGCTACATATTTCCTCTGGGACATTCCTGACTGCCCTGTATATGAGTGTTGAGCTCAAAGTAATCTTAACCTGGCCTGGCCTGGGGCTCCTAAATTAGGTCTTGTAGCTCTTGTGCCAGTTTATATTTCTGTGTACCTATGTGGGCCGAGGCTGAAAAAAAAACACTAGGAAATCTGGAGTCCTTCTGCAAGGCCCTAGCATTGGCTTCTTGAGAGTTCTCCAGTCATTCACTCTGGATTTTCATTTATTCAATTTTGAATGTCTACCAATTCTCTCATTTGAATAGTGTTTGTTATCTGGAAAGTAAAACTCACTGGTTAATTTATAAGAGAAGAAAGAGATAAACCCTGACACTTTTAAATAGTATGTTAAAAAATTAAAGAGATGATATAATCCTCAGAAATATGCCGTTTGGCCATGATGTACATAATTCTTGGGCACCTGAAGAGAAAGGAAGCATTTTAATACTTATAGTTCATCCACCCTGAAAAATTCCCCATGCAGTAGAATTAGAGTTTGTAGCCCTCACAGGTGTTCTTATATTTCTATTTTAAAATATATGCTTGATTTCAGAAATATTAAATAGAACAATTCTGTAGCTCAGAATGAAGGACATTTCAGATGTATGATGAGGGTTTTGCCTGCATTGCTTGGGAACATCCCAGTTTGAGGACTTGGCCTTAATGTATATATTATGAAAGCATAGCCCTTTCTGTATGCTTGTGAGCATAGCTGGAAAGACAGGCACACCATGCTGTAGAACCTACACCATAATAAAACAGTCCTTTAATTTTAGTTGTGAAATGTTTTGCCATGCACACGTCATTCTTTTTAAAATCTCTTTTATTCATCCTTATTTCCACCATAGCTCTTCTAAAACAAAAATAAATAAAACACTAATAATAAAACTTTTCATCTGATTCTAACATGGGTCACTTAGTCTAATTTAAGTGCAATGTATTATTTTCCCTAAACATGCAGCTAAGATAGAAAATGTATTTAAGTGATTTAGATAGTATGAAATTATGATTCGTAATTTGCAAAAGTAAAATTGCCACTTGATACTAATTATTATCGGAATGTAGGTGTTAACAATAATCATTATGGTTTAGAGAGAAAATATAAACTTACCACTATTTTTTTTCTTTCAAGATTGAAATATAAAATCCTTTAAACTCAATAAAAATAAATTAGCCATTCAGTTTTTTCCCAAAATTTTATGCTATGGCATTCCCTCTTGGGTGGCTCCTACTGCAGTTCCCTACACCCTTCCTCCCTCCTTCTTTTTCTTATAATTGCAACTTTCATCATTTTGAGTTTAGACTAAAATTTTAAGGAGTTTTCACATAATACTTCAAAAAGAGTATTTTTCTTCTTTTTTTCAAAATAAATAGGAATCTACTAATTAAACTCAGTATTTCATGACCTATTAATTCAGCAGTTATTATAATCCATCTTTAATTGGATTAGCTATAATTACAATTAAATGGTTCTCTGAATCATAAAGGTTAAATACAAGTCATTTTCCATTTAAAGACTTAAATATGAGTTGATCATGGTAAGAAAGGAAAGATACTTCATCCTAAGGTTAATTGCTAAGCCTTTCCCTCTATTTTCAGAGTCAGCTTCCTTATCTCTTGGCTTTTTGTGGTTCATAAAACCTCTCAACTCTACAAAATACTATCCAAATACATGGTACCATTTAAAAAATTCTTAAATTAAGCCAGCACTTACCTGTATGTAAGTGTGGAATAAAGTAATTGTTTTCCTATAACACTAAGTTGATGTTGTTTTTACTTTGAATGTGTGTTAGTATTAGTGATAGGAGAATAAAGAGAGATTGAAGACCTTTATGGCCAAAGCACACACAGATATAGATTTATCATTCCTTGTGAATTCTTTCTTTTTTATATTCTTGCTCCTCTCTCTCTTTCTTCCTACCTGCCTCCCTCTTTCCTCTCTCTCTCTCTCTCTCTCTCTCTGTCACACACACACACACACACACACACACACACACACACACACATTTATATCATCTTTTTCTTTTTAAACACCAAGTTTTATGAATTTATGAATTACTATTTTTCCACCTTGCTACCATTTGGAAATAAGTCATTCAAAGGTGAACAACTAACTTTACACATATTGAAAGAGCAGCATACTCAAGAGGCCTTTCATCAAATAGTACATTATTGTATTAAATTACTAAGTCCAAATAATTGAAAGTAAAGAAAAATTTAGAGGAAAAAGAGTGGTTACAGCCCAATACATACTTCAAGTTGCCCCCCATTACTAAGGATGAAGAATGCACAGCAAGTCCTTTTGTCACAGAGGTCTAGGTCCCCAGTCATACACTGTGTAAAGTAGGATGCAGTCAG
This sequence comes from Glis glis, assembly GCA_004027185.1. Lineage (NCBI taxonomy): Eukaryota > Metazoa > Chordata > Mammalia > Rodentia > Gliridae > Glis > Glis glis. The sequence continues at coordinate 23,839 of PVJS01003156.1, forward strand.
GAATATGAAATGCATCTGTGTTCTCTGTGTTCTGGTCACTCACCAGAAGTAAAGAGGAAAGAGGAAAGAGGGAGAGATGACATCTAACCCAGTTACACAAGAAAGGATTCACGAGGGCAGGTTCCCAGAGATGGAAAGTAAAGGATTTTAAGAAGGGAAATGGAGGTAAATGGCATGCCATGAAGAAGGAAGATCATGCACAGAGGTGTGGGGGTGGGAAAGGTTGGGAAACAACTTGTACTCCCATCCCACTGAACTGGAGTGTGTGCTAAAAAGCAGGGGACCTCAAGAAGCAAGTCTAGAGAAGATGGTTGAAGTGATGTCACAGAGGGCCTTAAATGACAGTGAGGACTTAAACATCAAAGAATTTGTAATGTGAAAATGACATACTTTGGGCTCTATTTTAGGTGGATGTATGGCAGAACAGATCAGCATGAGAGAAGTCTGAAAGCAGGGAGAGCAAGTAGAAGGAGGTGGTGATAGTCTGGCAAGACCAATGGTAGAGAGGCTGCCAGGAAGTTCAGGGTTGGACATAATCTTGAATGAGTGAGACTACTCTCATTCAAGAGTGTAGTCGCAGATATTTGCATACTTACACACTGAACCTGAAGGGAAACATATTTTTGAAATATAAGCAATTTAACATTAGAAGTTTAATTATCTTAAAATCAACACAATATGTGTGGGGAGGTAACTGTGTGATACAGAAGGCTCTTTGTTCAAAAGAAATAAGTCCACCGAAAAGGCAAGCATTCTCCTATGTGGTAAGATGTGCATCTGCTTAGAAAACTGTGGCATTAATGGACAGTGTCTGAGTCAAAAACATGTAGTTAAGGGACAGTACTCTGCATTGCTTCTTAGAAGACTTAGATGATGCTCTAGGATTGTGGGCCTCAACTTTAGTGGGCAGGAGAAGTACCTCATGGACTTGTGAAAACAGATTGCTGGGAACTTTTGATCCTATAGGTCTAGTCTAAGGTTCCGAGTTCATGTTTCCAGTAAGTACACACACAATGCTGACATTGTACTACACAAACTATGTAAGAACGTGGCAACTTATGGAAAATTTCAACTATTTGCTAGAAAGCCTTTTCTCTTAACAGAGAACATCTGAGATTATTATGCTGTTCTGAAGAAACAGAATTGTTCAGCATAAAGACAAAGTATTGAATGGAGTTTCTACTCCTGATTTAATTTTTACCAGCAAAGAGAAGCTTGTTCCTGATTCTGAAATAACAGAAACATAGAAAAAGGACATTTCAGTAGCCATGAAAAGGCTACAAAAATCTTCCCTGGATTTTAGGAAATTATATTGAAAAAACATTTAGAAGCAACAGCTATCATAATCCCCCTGGGGGTTTCATGACCGAAAAATGTTAAAGGATATTAAATATTGAAAATCTCTGATAATACAATCACAAATGATACTGATGAAGAAAATAAAGAATTGGTATCCAAGGAAACAAGTTTTGTTGCTTAGGGCTCTCTTTCTGATGAGCTCTGTTTTAAATGAAAATGTACAAAATATGAAGGAAAGAACATATAACAAGGATTAATACAAAAGAGAAGCAGCCATCTTTAAGAATAGGACCAAGAGGCTGAAATTGTATGATACTTTTTACCTTTACTAAGGACACTAAAGAGGTTTTTTTTATTAATGTGCATAAAATATGGGTATATATGATATAACTACTGTATTCAGACTAAAAGCTATCTTTAAAATGATGGATATAATCACTGCTTTGGAAAACCGATGTTCTGTTAAATGTGGTAAAATATTGGTTTGCTTCTGTTTCTCTCCACTGGGAGAATTATCTTCACATTAGGAAGGATACCAACATCAAGAGGTAATTGAAACACAAAATAAAAGCAAAGATTATGAGAGCATTAGGCTCTTTAAATGAATATACAAGTCCAGACACAGATGAATTATATTTGAAGGTGAAACAAATCATTCTGGGTAATCATTGGGAAATGATGGTGAATAGAGGAAATCCCATAAGATTAGAGGTGAGAAAAATGACACAATTTTCAAAAATGGACAAAAGTCAATATATGGAATTCAGAGAGTTGTGAGACAATTATTAAACCCTGCAAAATTTTTTAAAACTTACCAAACTATTATTAGTTTGGAACCTCTAGTAGGTGATGAACATACTAACAACTACATAAATAAGAACACCAAGAGTGTACTAAGACTAAGGTATACCAATTAATCTCATGTTTTATGGAGCCTATCATTATCTAAATAACACAGAAAATTTTTAGTATGTCCCTGTAGCTATGACAGAGAATGTGGAAATAATTCTATAACACTTATGTGAGTTTGTAGCTAGAGAAGAACCCTACCTTAGGGATCCTAACTATGAATCAGTTGAAAAGAGTCTAGAGAGAGAGCCTCTGTCCTTGGTTTGGTTCCATTCAGTTTGACATATTTTTAGGAATGTCTTTCCTGAAAACTAAATGGCATCCTTATCAACTCTGTTGTTGACTCAAAGCTGGAAAAACCCACTAATATCTCTGACACCAGACACGGGATTTAAAATGATCTTGACGGGCTAAAAAGAAGAGGCAAAGCCAATATATTGAAATTTAACTAGAATAAGAGATGAGACAATGCCAACATAGTGAAATTTACCTGGGATAAGTGAAGACCCTAGGTTTGTGTTGGGATAACAATCATTCACTTTGAGGGCAGACTATCTTTTGTTGACAGCAATTCACATGACAAGAACTTGGGAGTTTTACTCAACCATAGTCTTTATAGAGATAACATATGTGAAAGGTTCTTGGGGTGCTTGGCAGTCAGTAGGCACTCAATAAATAGTTATGTGATGAAGTCCACTTCGAGTCAGCCACACCATTTGACTGCTAATGTGCAGGCTAATTACAGGAGTGCAGTGTCCACATCAAAGGAGAAGATTTTTCTAGCACATTTTGGACTGTTCAGATCATTCAGACAATGTTTTGCCCAGTTCTGGATTCCTCATTGAAGGGCATAAATTGACAACATAAGTAGCATTTAAAAGGAGGGTGACTAAAATGGTGTCTTAATAAGGAGACAGAATGTGGGGGTGAAGAAAATGCCCAGGGCATGTACTACATTAATACTTAAAGGGTTGCCACATGGAGGAGGGGACATTTTTAATATTTAAATTCCATAGGCGGAAGCAAGAACAAGATGAAAAGAAGAGAATATTTCAGCTCAAAACAAAAAGACCTTTCTAATAACTTCAGTTTTCAAACAAGGTAAAAACACCAAGTTAGGAATTAATGAGATTCCATGGTTTGGACAGAAGCAGAGCACTGGGGAAGGCTTAGGAGAGATTTTCGAATTGGATAGGAAGCTGGTCTTAATAGCTCCTGCCAAATCAATTCAATAAATATTTATTGAACATTTACTATGTGGGAGGCAGCCTCCCCCTTTTGGGATGTATAAAAGTAAATGGATGAAGATTTTTTCCTAAACATACCCGTGATCCTGTAATGAAGCTGAAGTGCATACTCCATTAGTGTTAAGGCATAGACACACAGAGAAGTGCTGTACGGGCCACCGAGGGCTGGAAGTGGAGCAGGAGATGGCTTAGAGGTGTGGAGATATTTCACTGAACAGGACCCTGGGGATGTGCAAGATTTTAATAGGATATAACTAGTGAGGGAAAGAGGTAAAATAATTACAGGTCGATGAGAACATTGTCATAAAGATACGAAGCTGAGAAAGAAACAAAGCAGGAAGTTGTTGAATTTGGATAAAGCCCAATGGGAAAGGAAAAACAATGAAAACAGGCTCTGAAAGGGATTTGAAAGCTATGTCCTATCTTGTACAGGCAGAAAGGAAGGGTGCATGCTGAAGTGTGAAATCGCCACGGTTCAAACGTTTCAGAACATGCCATTAGTGGATATATTGGATAAAACAGGTATATCTAGAAAGAAGATGACCGTAAGAGAGACAACTACGGACATTTGTATTCCTCTATATTCCAGGACAATAACTGAGGTTCTTTACATATCACATCTTATTTAATTCTTATATACTTATATGGGAAAGTATAGCTGAAAATATGGTATGGAATCAAGTGTTTGTTATCACACTGTGACAATATAAGCCAGAAACACATCTGTAAACTTTCAGGCAACTGAGTTTTTCCAGGAAAGATAAGGTAGAATTGACAAAAGCAACAAATTCCAATTATGCTATGCCCACATATGAAGGCATCACTACCAATGTCACTGTTATATATGGGGAGGGGTGAGGTAGCAGGGAGGGAAAGACATCAAGACCTGTACGCATGCTTGTTTGGAACCTCACTATGATGTACAATTACAATGCACCAATGAAAGTGTACAAAAAAGAAAGTAATCTACTAGAATATATTTGAAATACTCTCTTTGGAGAGTCAAAGAAGGAGGGGAAGAGATTCATGTGTAGTTTCTTTATATCTATGATCAAAACTGAGAACCTCTATGAAAATGTAGTTTGTGAAGGTTTAGCACTTTACAATGCTAAGTGTTATATGTTTGTTCAAGGTAGATTAAAATCTTGGACTGTCCTAGAAGGCATGAACACACTCTGGCACACCCAGGTAACTCTGGCCAATGAATTAGTTCTCAGTGTGCCAAATACAGTGCCTGCGGATTTGAAGGTCATATACATTTTGCAACACTGAAGATATCATCTGTTTTCCTCATTCTAAACTCATAAAAGAATGTGTATACCTTAGTGTATGTCACAGAGATATGCAAACCCTGAAAATATGTCTGAAGATTGGCAAATGATGGGAGTCATAATTAATAGATTATTTTATCAGAGGCTACATAAACTTCTATTGTGAACCATATACAATTTTTGTGTGATTGTGTGTGGTACTGGGAGTTGAACCCAGGGGCATTCTACGTTCCAGCTACACTCCCAGACTGTTTTGTATTTTTGTTTCAAAACAGGATCTTGCTAGATTGCTGAGAGTCTTGCTAAATTGCTGAAGCTGGTATCGAACGTACAATCCTCTTGTCTCAGCCTCCCAAGGATTACAGGCGTGCACCACCATGCCAGACTAACCATACACAATGGTTAACTAAAAATCACCTGTGGCCTGGAATGGGAGAACTGTTAGGAAACATTTTTCAAATGTGCTTCTGGGATCTATGGCCTTATGAAAGATAGACTTATCTTTACAGATTGAAGAAGTTCACTTAGGAAAAGCCACCACAGATAAAACACAGTGGAGAGCTTCATGTTCGTAAACCTGTGACTGAGGAAATGTAATGAAGCTATAGCAAGATTCCCACCCACAAATTCCCAATTGCTCAGTCTTTAGCCTACTTATTAACTACAGCTCTACCTGAAAGCCCATAAGATCACCAACTAATTACCAGCAGTAGCTCTTTCCCTCTAGATGACTGAACTGTCTTAGATCACTTGCTTGCTGACATTTAAAAATTAGGAGGTTTTGCATAAAGATGAAATGTCTAGCTTACCATAAAGAATCAGATGATCTAGCATATGTGAATACAAATTCATGCAGGACACCTAGTAGAGAAATTTATTCTAATAATTAATTGCTCATTTAGGCAAAGCATGGTCCCTTTGGTTTACCATGGACAGTCCCTAGTTGTCCTGATTTTTTTTTTTTTTTTTTTGGTACTGGGGATTGAACCTGGGACATTCTACCTTCAGGCTACATCCCCAAAGCTATTTATTTATTTATTGTAACAGGATCTTGCTATGTTGCTTAGACTGGCCTTGAACCTGTGATCCTCCTATCTTAGCCTCCCATGTACAGGGATGTGCCACTATGCCTGGCTCTCCTGATTTTTTTTAACACCCATATTATTTACCTTTTTGTACTATCTTTTTATTTTCAGTTAATCTAATCTTGTCGTTTCTCTAATTTAGAATTAGCAGCAATGCTGTAGGCATTTGAACACTGCTCAAATTCTACCCCAAGGTATGGTCTATGGCTTAGCACTATAGCATTTTATTTTTTACACACGAGGTTACTTCTGATATATGTGGGCCATTACATCTTCTATGATTTATTTGCTCCTATTAAAAGGTGCAAAATGTAACAAAAGTTAGCTTTCTATTTTCTATAAATGCACATGTGTAACTATTTATTTATTTATTTATTTATGCAAATCCACATGAGAAAATTAAATTCATCAAGTGAGTAACTACACTTTTATTGTATTTGTTGTGAACTTCAATGACAAAATTTGCCTAATTTACATATATTGCAAATTTGGTATTCATTTTTTTAATATCACGGATGGCTAGACATTCACATAATAAATACGCTTTTTACCTTGCATCAGTTGAACTTCAAGAAAAATTAATTACATTCATAATTTCCTGATTTATTTATTTCTGTAATTTAAGTATCCCCATGACAACCACACATTTTTGTTAATTTCTGAGTAGTGGAAGCACCTTCATGTAGCATTTTCTGCATTTATCAAATGGTTTTGTTGAAGGGATGTAAGACCTGTAGTCTCTTCTCAGTGATACTATTTAATAGTCATTTTTAATTTAGAATGAAAAATCATATGCACATGGAGCTCTTTATTTTGCTTGATTTGTACTTTATAATTTCCTGTTCTTAGTTATATCAACCTATATCCCCTTTGAACATTTATTAGCTATGCATTTACATAAGTAGTTACATTAAAAATAACAGTGCAAATTTTACTGGGTTAAGATTTCAATTGGTAACAAAATGCTTACAAAATCATAAACCTAGAGTTGTCTGATAATAAAAACATGTAATTCCTGTTTTAAAAAAATTCTGTTTGCCAGGCATGGTGGTGCATGCCTGTAATCCCAGTATTTGGGAGGCTGAGACAGGAGGATCCCAGGGTTGAGGTCAGCCTCAGCAACTTAGCGAGACCCTATTTCAAAATAAAAAATAAAATAGGGCTAGGGATGTAGCTCAGAGGTAGAATGCCCTGGGGTTCAATTCCCAGTACAAAGCACCATTCTGTTTAAGTATACTAAGGAGAGCTGTCATTCACAGGCTGAGTCTCCCCCATATTGTCACAATCACCATTGCTCTACCTATTTTCTGATTTTTTCTTATTAAGTGTCATGTGGTAAATTTTTTCGTCTTTTTTCTAGATTTTAATGGGTTAGTATAAAAAATTAAATTTTCCTAAAATTATAAGGAGCATGATATTAGACAACAGATGAGAGGATTAATCTGATGCTTTAATCATTCTGATTCTAGATTTCCTTCATCTATTACCATTCCATCTTTTGTTTTCCCTGATTCACCCACTCTCTTTGTCTAATAATGGTAGTACAGAAACAAGCCAAGTTTAACTTTTAGGCTTACCTATTCCCTGTCCAAAAATATTTTTTCTGATTTGTTTTTCATACTTCTTTTAATTTGATTGTATCCTTTATTTTGTAGACAACCACAGAACTGGCTACATTAATGTGCATGCATATGTGTGTTTCAAGGCTAATCTGATAGTACTTTGAATCTTGTTCCTGGGTCAAAGAAAGCAAATGGCAAAAGGCTAAGTAACTTATTCAAATATAATAAGAACAAATGTAAAATTGTTTTGCTTTGTTCAAATTTTTATGCGACCTTATTCAAACAGAGAATAATGTTCCTGTATGCTCTGGGAATAAGTGATTTAACATGGATAGTTTTCTTATTAAGCATTATATTAATTTGTGAGATCATTTTAAACTTCATTTTGTGGACTCAATTCTTCTAATGAAAGGATTGAAGTAATTAAAAGCCAAACACTGAATAATTTAGTGAAAACTTAGTTTTCTGAAATACAAAAAAAAAAACAAATTTGGGAGATTCATAATAAGTTGAATCAAAAAAATATTTTAGCAACCTTTATTTGTTGATACAGTTGAAATAAACAGATATTATTTTCTAAGATATTTTCCTTTTGGGGAGAAAACTGAATAACATTTTTTGTATGTGTGTATGTGTGTGTGTGTGTGTGTGTGGTACTGGAGATTGAGCCCAGAAGCATTCTACCTCTGAGCTACATGCTTAGCTCTTTTTAGCTTGTATTTTGAAATAAGGTCTCACTAAGTTGCTAAGGCTGGTCTTGAACCTACGTTCCTCCTGTCTCAGCTTACCCAGTACTGGGATTACAGGCATGCACCACCATATCCGGCTTGAATAAATATTTTTGAGAGAATAAAACCATTTATAAGAACATAAAAGTGTAGATTATATAGTACTAATCATGGTACACAGAAGACTAAATTTTATCACAATATTTTACCTTAATAATTATTCAGTATTAACATTATTTAATGTAAGAAATTTTTATCTTGTTTTCAGAATTAACTAATTTTGAACTAACATTTTCTCTAAAATATACATATTTATCTGTATATGATTATATGTATTCTATAAATTTTGTAATGAATGGCATTTATTTTCATTGTATACATGAGCCTTTAACTGTGTGTACACTTCTTTTTATAGTCAAATACTAAGCTGAAGAGAGGTAGCGATAGGGAATAATATGGTAACACATACTGCAAGTTTTTTTAAAGGTAAATTTTATTTCAAATAATACATTTCTTTTAATATGAACTTGAATGTAGCATTTTTAAGAATCTACATTATAGGAAAAATCATAGAGATCCCCATTAATAAGATGTAACATTTTAAAAGCAGTATGTCTACCATGTGATAAAATTAAAAAGCATATATATCCTTTGGAGGGTGTCTCTTTTATATAACAGAATATGCAAGCATATTTCTATTTTTTTGTTGTACCTCCAAGCTACACCCCCAGCCCTATTTTTTATTCTTTATTTTGAAACAGGATCTCACTAAGTTGCGGAGGGCCTCACTAAGTATCTGAGGCTGTCTCAGCCTCCCAAGTACTGGGATTACAAGTGTGCGCCACCACACCCGGCACAACTACATTTCTGTATAAGAATAGAATAGTTGCTGAGGTTACAGGTTCTAGACAACATTGCTCAAATTTGACTACTGACGTGACCACTTACCAAATGTGCAGTCTTGGAAAAGTTGCTTAACGTCTCTGTGTCTCAGTTTTCATCTATACATTTTAGGGTTGTCACAATAATTAAATGTTTCAGTTGAGGTATAGAACTTAGAATACTGAGCAACATATGGTAAACACCATCTAAATTTGTCCTTATCATGTCACTGTGGCATTTCTAGAAGCCAGTCCCCTTCTGAAAACAGGAGAGAAAACGGAAAGCAACTTACTTACTGGTGGCTTAGATGAACTGATTAGCTATGCCCCGCATCCACATTGTAATAGATGGGTGAAATAGAACATGTTTACTTCTGTATTTACTATCACGAGACATGTAGGAAAATTAGCTCAGGAAGGCAGGATATAAAAAATAAGACCAGAAAATCAAGGGTCATAGTTTTTTTTCTCATCTGAGGAAGATAGAGAGAAAATGGGAAACACAGGGACTTTAGATACATGAAGAGAGAGACCAGTAGAATACTGGAAGGAGATTGGAGGAGGGAGGTTGGGATGGGAAAATGAAAAGCTGAGGAAGGAAACAGTTCAAATAATGTTATGTCCCTAGATGAACATATCACTACCAACCACACTAACATGTATAGGGAGGGAGGAGGAGGAATGTGTGGGATGTAGGGGGGAAATTCACCAAGTGATGTGTGCATGTATGTTAGTATCACTTTGAACCTCACTATGATGTACAATTACAATGTACCAATAGAAGTATAGAAAAGACCATAAAAACCTTCACAAAAGTGTAGACATCACAAAAGACAAAATAACTGAAACCTTGTCACCATCATGTCATCACTATGAGAACTATGATAAAATTGAAAATCTTTCTTAATAAGTGAAAATACACTAGAAAAAGAGAGGCTACTAAATGTTGTGGGAAAATAACTAACAGAAACTCCTGGTTTTATTTTTAAAAAATTTCCTGTGACATTTGATATATTTTTGATATTGGGCTATATTAGAACATGACCTAGGGTGGGTGTTAAGGTGGGAAGAGATCTGAGACTGGAAAAATTAACAGCCTAAAATATTTTAATTAATTTTCCACGTTGACTTTTTATGTGATCATTTTTTCAGATTTTTAGAATCTAGTGACAGCATTTTCCCTAAAGCCCAATTTGCAAATTCTTCTCTTGAGTGTCTGCTTAGTCATCAGATTAGTCATGTGGACTGCTACATTTCTGATTCATTGACAGAATATGAATACCCTATTTTCTGAATTTGTAAGCTGTATAGAGGCACATAGCAACAGCCTGTAATTTGTGCGTGTGTGTATGTGTAAATTATTTTCCAATTGCACATTATCTAACCACTCTTTTAAATCTATAAAGAGAACAAAAATCTTCCAGCAAATCATACTGAAAAATACTGGCTAGAGAAACTTGTATCAGAGCGCCAGGGCCACATCAATGGCTTGGTGATTACCCATGAAATACTCTTCTAATTTCAGGATATTGAGAGCTAATGAATGTTGGTTCCCTCTGAGCCTACAAGGGAATTTTTTTATTTGGGAAATTCAAAGTAAAAAACTGTAACTACAATAAAGAAAACATAAGCATCTCAATTTTAATTTTCAAGACCTCATATGTAGTTTTATGTTTAACTAGAGTAACATATTAAGAGGCATCATCCAAACACTCTGGGAATATAAAGACATTGTGATTAGACTCCTCTTTCAGGATGCTGCTTTTTGATCCTCTAGCTTTACAACAGCTTTTTTATATACTTTTATTGGTGCGTTATAGTCTCACACCATAATAGAGCTCATAGTGGTAGTGACATACATGCACACGGCACTTGCTGGGTTTTCCTCTGGCTCCCTCCCCTATCCTCATCCCCTTCCCCATACACGGTATTGAGAGATTGACATTGGTATTCTCACATATGAACATAATGTCAATGGAAGTGATTCCTTCATTGATCCCCCCATCCCCCTAGACCACCTCCCTGGCTCCACTGCAGTTTCTCTTCCATTTTCTGAAGTCCCTCTGGTATCCCGATTACTCCCTAGCTTCTGTATACGAGAGAATGCATATGACCCTTCACTTTCTGTGGTTGGCTAATCTCTTAACATAATGTTCTCCAGGTTTATCCATGTTCCTGCAAATGACATAATTTTGCTCTTCTTTATTGGTGAGTAGAATTCTATTGTATATATATCCCATAATTTTGTAATCCATTCATCTGTTGATGGACACCTAGACTGGTTCCATAATTTGGTTATTGTGAATTGTTTTTAAGACATTTTTCTAGAATTACTGATATTAGTAATCACAGAAACAAACAGAAACTTTTATCAATAATATGGACTGATACCTAATAGTTAAGGTAAAGACTAAATCACAGTCAGCGTACATATATTAAGGTAGACATTGGGGTGGGGTAACATACACTAGTTTACTAGGCTTACAAAGACAAAGAATGCCCTTCAGCTATCTTGCTTTATATTTTATTTTTAATCAACATTAAAAAGAATTAATACTCAATTGTCCTACATCTTGGTTCCATTTCAACTACCCTTCCATCTCATTCTAACAAACCCCAGACACTTGATTGGCGCTCAATGGAAGCATTTCCCTGACTTCTAACACTACAGCCATTAGCTGCTGGATAGCTATGATTTTTCAAGCAGTAAGCAGTTGTTTTTTTTTTTTTTTGCCTTACATCCCTAAGGTACAAATAAATAGATACAGTAGGCGTATTAATGTCTGTTTTACAAAACTGCTTCAGTTGTGATATACATTTTTAATATAATAAACTGACAGCATTATGATGAAAAATTCTAGAATGAAGAAACTCATAAAAATTCATTGGCAATGCCTGTTCCTCAATTAAGGAAAGTCTGTCTATCGAGCTTGGTAGAATTGCTTGTAATGAGTGGAAAGCTCAATCATGTTTCCCACAGTCACTGCAGCTAATGCCTACGTTTAGGCGGCATAGAGTGTCAATTTGGGCTATATTTCAAGGACAAGTTCCACTAACCTTCCTGCTCTTTTCATCAGCAGCCATGCACTGGTTTGTTCAAAAATAAAAAAGAAGCTTGATTGTTACTATCTTGTTATGATTCCATTTGGAAAAGGAGCAGTGCTGTTTGTCCAAATATAACATGCATTCTGAAGAGGAAGGGCGGTATCCAAAGAGTTTCAGTTTCTGCTATAATATGAATATCAGAGGTGGAAGATTATGCTATCAGAAATTATAATCATGTACTTGATCCACAGTTCGTGGACAAACTTGAGATTTTTGTTCCCTTAAGTTTGCATTTCTTTGCCTTGTCCTTCTTCCTATACCTGGCATGTTAAGGACAGCTGAAGAACACCTCTGGAGTACTTACTACGCTGCCTGTGATCTCCTAGCCTATGCAGAGCTGAGCAGTAAGTCATTGACTGTGAGAAGCATCTTTAAAGAGACAGTTTACTCTTTGTTAATATTGAAGAATGCAATAGTGAGTCATCTGAGGAAATGCAAGTGGCCAAAGGACACATTTTACATTTGTTTTGTTCCAGGGCATTAACAGAGTAAAAGCACAGTGCAAAATTAATCTGGCCAGCAAGAGAGTACAGGTTACACAAAGCATCTGCTGGCTGCCTCTGGAATAAAAACAATGCATTTGTCTAGACTTTATTTATGATCCACTTTTGGCATAACTAGTTGTTACTGCTGAAAGCCAAATTATAGCAGCCTCGTGTAACAGATTACCTCAGAAGACGACACATTCTAGAGCGGATGGCTTTGCAAAAATGTTAAACAAATGTATTTTTAGACTATCTTCTGTGTCCATGAGGTCCCCAAGTCCCATGGCACTTCCAGCTTTTTTTAAATAACAAGAAAACCACAAAGAAAGGAGAGAAAGAATAAGAGAATGGCTTATTTTCCCCCCATTTCCCTCGATCACAACCCACTGAGCACTTAGTGGGCTGTAATTTTCAGGCCTTCAATATTGCCTTCGCATCCTGTATATTGTCTGATAGATTTTGGTGGATAGGGAGGTCCAAGTGATTCATGCAAAGGGTCTTAAGAAGGGATCTGCTTCTCTTGGAATGACATTCAGTAAAAGCTTTCTCCAGAAGCACTTGCTAGTCTGATGAGTGTATTTCAGTTTCACATCAACATTCTTTTTTCTTTTGCAATTTAATTTGCACAAAAGCAAGCAGTGCTCTTCTGTCTCCAAAAATATGTATGAGTGGGTGTGTACACAAAAACGAGAGGCAAGCATGGCGAGGGGAGAGGAAGAAGGAATTGAAGAAAAAGCTCCACGTCTGCTTGGTCTAACCTTCAAACCTTGCTGGTGGGGTGGCTTAATATTGAAAGCAACAGAGTCTTGAACTCAGAACGGAAATATTAGATGAAGATGTTATCTAAAAACTACCTTGAACATGACGTTCAGAGCGTGGGTTTAGTTTGTGAATTTCTTTCACAGTGCACCAGGCAAATTTACTCTGAATTGGAGCTCACAGTAATGATAGTAACGGGTACACTACTATCCCCTTAGCAACAGTGAAAAACTGCAGTGAAATGTGTTGCAACCACAGATTCCAAAGAGAGAAGAGTGTCATAAGAAGAGTATCTTGTACTTACCGTTACATAATTTCATACAATTAGAGTTTTACTCATACATTGCATTTAAAATGATCATCATGACTGTTATAATGGAGAATGGTTTACAAAAATTAGGAGTTCTATATTCACATGAGAATTTTAAGATATCTGAGCCCAAGACTAGGAGCAAATATGCTGATTAAAGAACACGAGGGGTAACTGGGAAGCCTGATTTTGTTTTTGTTTGTTTGTTTTTGTTATTGTTTTTGGTTTTGTTGTTGTTGTTATTTAACTAGTGAATATCAAGGAAGTGGAGGTTGGAGTTTGGAGGTAAATTCCCAAGTTCACTCCGCCAGACTAGAGGTGGAAAAACCAAAACAGCAAATTATTATCAGAAAAACTTTCTGACACTTGGAGGCGCCATCCCTTGGAGATCCTGATGAGAGACTATAACACAGTGGGAAAGCAGAGATGCTCCTCGTTCCTGCAGAGGGGTTTTAGGGAGGTGGTGTTTACACAGTCTGACTTTCAGAGGACATTAGTGGCTACAGCACTAGAGAGTTGAAGCTGCATCACTAGCACACATGCACCTGAGCAATGTGTCCAAAAGGTGTTGGGCATGAGAGGGACAAAATGGTAGATGTTCCAACTGGCTGAGGGTTATTGTTTAAAGACTTTATGAGTCATGTCCTTAGGGGCTTCTAGAGTGGTTGGGGAAGATGTGCTCAGGAAGGAAGGGGACTGAGGTCCCACAATAGCAATTAGAGGGTGGTAATCCAGAGATGCATGTGTTACCCACAAAAGAATGATACATAATCTGAGTGCACTAGGATGACTGCCAATTTTTACCTCATGCATAACTCAGTAATCCATACTGTTTAACCCAGGACAACACTGGAGTGACTGTGAGTGATGGTGAAGAGTTGGTTTTGTATTTTAAAAACTAAATGCAGCCGGGCGTGGTGGCGCATGCTTGTAATCCCAGTATTTGGGAGGCTGAGACCGGAGGATCAGGGTTCGTGGCCAGCCTTGGCTACTTAGTGAGGCCCTCCGCAACTTAGTGAGACCCTGTTTCAAAATAAAGAATAAAAAATAGGGCTGGGGGTGTAGCTTGGAGGTAGAATGCCCCTGGGTTCAATCCCCAGTTCCACACACAAAAAAAAAAACCTAAATGCAAGAGCCAGGTGCTGTGGCACATGCCTGTATTCAGTATTCACACTACTTGGGAGGCTGAAACAGGAAGATCACAGGTTCAAAGACAGCTTCAGCAACTTATGGAGTCCCTGTTTCAAAATTAAAAAAATAAATAAATAAAAAGGGCTGGGGAGTACCTCGGAGGCAGAATGCCCATGGGTTCAATCTCCAGTACCAATCAACTAACCAAACACAAAACCTTAATGCAAGGCTTGCATAGGACAATCAAGCACAGAGTCTCTTCATTCCCATATCTATACCATTTTCAAAGGGCTAAAGTGGCATTAGATCAGAGATTTCTGCCTCTATTGTTTTATAGGCACTAAGTTATCTGGTGGTGTTGCTGCTGTAATCATGTCGAACCTCGTGGAAGGTAATTAAGCAAGAGAGAGATCTAGGCATCATATAATACAACAGGGTCATGCAAAAAGGATTTGTTGCTGCTATGAAAGTAATGAGTGGCCTCAAGGGAGCAGAGTCAAACTTACCAAATGCAGAAATACTTATTCACTGTTGTAAAAACTGAAAAACATAATATCCCTGAAGTAGCTAGGCCCATGCATAGTACATATATCTATTTTGCATTTTATTCACCTAGTTCATACAAATTGCCATTTCTTTTAATGAAAATATTCAATTAGCATAGATTATAGATTAGATAACTGGAATTTTTAAAATTAACTCAAAGTCATTTTATCCATTAATGGTAACTGGTTCGTTTCAATTAACAATTGTATTTGTCTAATATGTAGGAAAGAACTCTGTTGAAATAACCTACAAGCCACTAATTTTAAAAGGTTGTGAAGTACTGGAAACCATTTGCTAACTTTGATTGTAAGTAAAGACAACTATACTCAGAATATAGTTAATCAAAACCCTATTTTAGCACCATAAAGATAAACTGGTCATATGTCAGTCTCCATTGGAGTCCTAAGATTTAGAACGTTATGCATGAAGGCATTAGTTAATTTGATGTCTAATTCAAACTAACTGGAAATGTTAAACTTCCCACTAACCTTTTTTTTTTAAAAAAAACAGGATCTTGCTAAGTTATCGTGCTCTGGCCTAGAACCAGTGATCTTCCTGTGTCAACCTCCCAAATACTATTGCTGATAATTTTAATAAGTCTAAGAATTAGCTTAATTGCTCAAAAATATATTAGCCCTTTATAAAAGAAATATGTTTTAAATATGAGTAAGAGGGACAATTTAAACCAAATTATGTGTTCTCTCTCTCTCTCTCTCTCTCTCTCTCTCTCTCTCTCTCTCCCTCTCTTTCTCTCTCACACTGGGGATTGAACCCAGGAGCATTCTACCTCTGAGCTACACCCCAAGCCCTTTTTAATGTTTTTGTTTTTGAAATGGGATATCTCTAGGTTGCTGAGAGCCTTGTGGAGACTCTCAAGGTTTCTCAAGGCTCTCAAGAGCCTTGTGGAGTCTACTTGTGGAGACTGTCCTCAAACCTGTGATCCTCCTGTCTCATCCTCCCAAGTACTGGGATTACAAGTGTGCATCACCATGCCTGGCTTTATATAATTTTTAATGTCATCCCTTGTCAATAATTTGAGTGCATTTTGTAAAGTAAGATATATGTGAATGATGGTATTTTTTAAATTATAGATTTAGAATCATTTCCATGGATGATTTGCATCCAGCTTGTCTTCTTGCTATCTGTACCCATTCCATATCTGTCAATTTATCAATGAACAGCCAGTTCTCCAGTGAATACTTGCTTAGGCATCACCACCTCTCTGCATATTCACTCATGTGGGCCAATGGTAAGCCACCAGAACATACTCTACACTGTCCGTGATAGATAGAACCAACAACTATTGAGCAGGCCAACTATCATGTATTTTGCCAACCATGTGACATTCTAATTAGACTATTTAAAATCAACACTCAGACATAACTCATGATGGTTAATATCTGTTGATTTACCATTCTTATATTTCCTGCGGGAGAAATCAACACCTGTGGTATGAAAAATGCATACTATGGGATGCTGGCAGTGTTTGTTTCTGTTTTGAAAGATGCTGATCTGCCACAGATGCCGACATACATTCTAATGCCTGAAATACCTCTACTGGAATAGGGGTGAAAGTGCTGATGCTACTCAAATATGCATGAGAGAGCGGATGCCTTCTCAGGAACACACCAGAACTGCTGGCACAGGTTCAATTGGTAAATAAACATAAAGTAGCTTTTCATTTGAGATACAATTTTATCAAAACCAGCTTTATTCTTACGTGGAGGGGGAAGGGTGAATGCAAGACAGCATCTGTAACTTAAATTTGAAGGCAGAGGAAATTAAATGCAATGCTAATTCCATTAATGAGTTTTTGGTTATAGACATGGCTGCCTTTTAAAATGCAGCCCTTGGGTTCCTATGATTACAGGAGTGAAAGACTATACAGGAAAGGTACCTAACTTGGCAGTGTTATGCTTGAGTATTTAGAACCAAGATGGGCAACTTTCCTCAACCAGAAATGTGTGTACGTGTATGTAGGGGATAGATATCAACTAATACCCCCCTTTTTTTGGTACTGGGGATTGAACCCAGGGGTATTCTACTTCCAAGCTACACCCCAGCCCTTTTATTTTTTTAATTTTGAAATAGGGTCTCACTAGATTGCTGAGAGTTCCGCTACATAGCTGAGGCTATCTTTGAAACTATGATCCTCCTGTCTCGGGATTACAGGTGTACGCTACCACACCCAGCATAATATCCATCTTTAATGGAAAGTGCAGAGTTGACTACAGAGCTTTGTGTAGGACAGAGATCATTCTGATTGAAGGTAAGGCTTAACGATAACATGAACACTTCACTTTCTACATTACTGCAGTAAGCATGCTAACTTAAATTTCTGAACCAGACATAATTGGCATTCACTTATCCAAATCCATAGATCAACTACAGTAGGACGCTTCTATCTAGAAACTACTTTGATGCCTGTATCTCTCATATGAGGACCACAGGCAGGACTTCATGCTAACTTTAATTAATTTTGTTATTTGTTTCATTTATTAGGGGGCAATAAATGAAATAAAGTAGCATTTCTTTTCTAATAATCCACCTAGATTTTAAGAGCTTTCATATCGCTAATAGCAACTATGTTCCATTCTCCTTTTTCTCTTCTATTTTATCTGCAGACTGTTCCTGCTGTCTCCAAGGGGTCATTTCTGTTTGGATTCCAACTCACAGCTGCTATGAAACCCATGCAGACCCTCCCGAGGCCGGGATCATTGTAGCCACAATCTGCACACAGCTGATTTTCAAAGCCTCCCTGCCATCTCACCCCTGGTATTTGGATGGCATCTTCCTCCACTCTAACCAGTCTCTGCATCTTGGTCAGAAAATATCTAGATGGATTTTTTTTTTTGCCTCTTCCCTTCTAGAAAGCCCATGAGATTTTTATGCAAAATCTCCATACCCTTCTTGGAAACTTTAAATTGGATATCAATATTTTTATTCTGTGAAAAAAAGAAAGTGGTTTTCTCTCATTGGCCAATACAATCCCCAGGTGACAGCCGTTAGGTTTTGGTGGTGTACTTTTGTTTTCCAAGCTTCTGCTTTCTATAAGATCATTTAGACAACAGTAAAATATTTAAAAGAGTATAAAGCTGGAATGCACCTTAGATATCAGCATGTTTTTGACTTAGACCCTATTGGGAGGAATAATTTAATTTCATTAACACAAGTGGCTGCTCTGGTCACTAGCAATCGACAGCGGCTTGGGAACAGCATCTATGTGGGAAAGAGTGGAGGAGAAAGCACGAGCCTTTAAATACTATAAGAAACAGACTGGGAAAACACTTACAAACACCTGGCTTACAAAGCTGCAATGCTGAAGCATTGTTACTAAAACTAAGACTGGGTGTGAGCTTTTATCAAACTTAGTCTCTTTGAGATGTGCATTCATTTGTATCCAGATGGGTACGATTGCTGAATTTGGAACCTTTGGTTCTAGGTCATAGCTTTTAATTGAACAAGGGAGAAGGGAAGATTATAAGTATTTCTGGAATTCCTGGGCAGGTTTTCTCTCTGAAATCAGTTTAAAACCATCCCAGGCAGTTGGCAATGCTACCCAGCAGCTGCCCAAGTAGCAACGGCAACAGCTGGATCAATACAGCTACTGCTATAACAGAGAGAGCTGCCAAGACCCATGAAATGTCTAAATAAGCAGAGGTCTGATGTTTGTACTCTAAAAAATAGGGCCTAACATTTGTTTCCATAGAACATTATCTAAGATTTTGAGATATTTCTGCTTAACAAAACACAGAAGAACTGGAACCAGAGTCTAGAGGTTAAAGCTACTATTTATTACTCATGCTATATGATTAATGGCATATGGCTTAATGCGCTCAAAGATAACAAACATGAAAATACAGGGAAATGTTTGAAAAAAACAAGGTAATAGAGCTTTCAACATCATTGACACTTGACCTAGTTATTCAACAAATATTCACTGGATACCTAATCTAATTGGGGTACTTAGGTTGGCACTGGAAAAACAGCTGTGAAAGAAAGAAACCACAGCCCTTTCCCTATTGCAGCTTTCCTTCAATATTTTTGTTTCATTCATTATTTCTGTAGCTTCTTTAATCCAAATAAATTGATGTCATATGCAAAATGCCAGTAACAAGTAACATCTCATGACTTCACACATACCAGGCAAAACAACCCTATAAAGCAGAAGGTTTTTTACAGGGAGAAAACTAAGGGACAGAAAACAGAATTCACTTGCCTAAATTTCTACAGTTAGAAAGTGGTAGCAAGAGTATTCAAACCTAGAGAGTCTGGGTCCTTAGCCCCTACACCCTGCTGCCTTCCCATATAACAAATCATTCTTAACCCCAACTGCCTTCCCATATAATAAACCAAACAATCAAGAATATTCTTGATTATTTTACTTCTATTGATTTAAAAATTAAGCACATTGGTACCTTGTTTTTTAAGGAAGTTTCTGTTTATAAACTGGGTGTATCAAACCAGTAACGAATCCTACATGTTCCAGAAATATGCAGGCCATGAGAGTTTTTAAAAATAAACACATACATCACAGTTCTCAAATCTGATTCTGAATTTGCAGTTATAAAACAATCACACTCAAAGTGTTCTCTCACCTCTACACCAGCGTATACCATATCTATAGAACTAAACGCCCTTGATTTCAAAGAGTACACAGAACCCTGAGACCTTGCAGAGAGGGACCCCTGGGGTTACTGAGTCCAACCTGTTCATTTTAGAGATAAGGAATTAAGGTTGATAGAGGTTAACTTATTTTCCCAAGGTCACATTTGGAAGCCTTATCTCACTTAGAGACTTTATAATCTATCCATTTGTTTTTTAACCTAATTTGAGGACTAATGAACCAGGATGAGTTTGTATAGGAGGTGGAGACAAGATAGCTATGAAAGTGTCTCCCTGGCAACCACCAGGTTATTTTATATGAATATTGTGATCTAGGGAAGTCAACCTCACCCTTTCCTTCATGACACTTGAGATGGTTTAATGATGGATTTAAAAATTCTTCAGAACAAAGAGTATTCAAACCCAAATATGGCACACACATTAAGCCTGAGGGAAAATGGCAGCACAATATAAACCATTAACTTTGATGCTAAACATATCTATGTTTGAATCTTGATTTTTGTCTCCTTAAATTTGGACATTTGGAGAAACTTTTTAAATTTTTTTTCTCTGAGTCTCAATTTTCCCATTTATAAAGTGGGGTGAGAAATGCCTATCACTTAGATTATTGTATACATCAAATAAGATAATGCTTTAAGATAATAAAAAGCATGCAAAAAAAGGAAATTTCTGTGCCTTCTGTGGTTTTCTTAATTATTTTGACTGAAAAGGGAAATAATTAACTTGCTAAAAGTAGAAATCACTTTGACACTTCATTTTGTACTTCTAAGCTTATTTATACCACTTGTTCCTCCTGTTCCTATTCTCTCAAATTTTAGGAAAAGTACACCTGATCAGCTGACTAGAATTTATTCCTCACTATGGCAAATGAGACAGGTAAAATCTTTGATAATAGGAAGGCTTTTTAAATGTGAGAAAAATCCTTCATTGTCTGGCTAAAAATAACTTTTTAAAAGCATCTTCTGTATTCTTCCTCTCCTTGCATTTCGCATTCCAGTCATGCCAAACCATCTGTTGTTCCCTGGAAATGCCATGCTGTTCCACACCGCCTTGTCTTTTTATGTCATTTCCTCTGTCTCAAATGGCCTTTCCCTTCTAGTTCATTTGCCAAACTCTTTCTTGCTTCCTGTACTAGTGGCAAGCTCCTTAGAGGCAAGATCCCGCCCCATAGATCTCTGCCTGTCTGGAATACCGAGAGTATAAGTACCATGCAAATGTTTGTTATGTGAAGGAATGAAGCAGACGATCAGGTAGGGTAATGCCATTTATGTTTAAATGTCAACTTCAGAATAATATAAGGAAATTGATTTGTGTAGTTGTACAGTGGTTCTTTAAGAAAGACTCAAATATAGACTTTATAAATCTATGGAATTATGACATTATTGTTTGAGTGTGGTTTTAGTTTCATGAATGACTAAATGTGAAGGTCAATCCTTATTTGGATACCTGTTTTTGGGATTGCACCTCCAGTATAGTGCATGGCAAGAAGTTTGCAAGTTTAGATTTATTATTTTAATGTGAAAACTAGACATATTTGATATATGCTATATACTTTAGCCATAAATAGTATACATTACATGACCCATGGTTGGTACTTATTGACATATTTTAAAATAATACTCTGCATACTCAGGAAGAATGCCCCTGGGTTAAATCCCCAGTATCACACGCAGAAAAAAGGAAAATGATAAAAATGTGAAACTATTCAAAGCCTAAACTGTCCTTTAAGGTTTAATTCATGTCCCACCTCCTTTCTCAAAGTTTTCCCTATTGACTACTACCCTCGGATCAATCCTTCCTTTCTGAATGACTACACAATGCACCTTTTGGTCTGATAATTCCATGTGTACATGTTTTCTCTTTCCCAAAGGAGTATAAACTTTTCATCAAGGACAAGAGATTATTTCATAAATATTCTTTTCTAACCCCACTGTGCTATAAATACAGTAGACACATGGTAAATATTTGATGGCCCTTGTTTGTTAACAAATGCTAAGTGGGGACTTGCAAACGCAACAATCGAGACTGTTTTGTGCAATGATTATTTGTAGTTAAGGGAAACCCCAAGGCAAGAGTGTATGCAAGAAGGAACAGCTCAGATAGTGTGGAGAGGGGAATCGAGACAGAAGGATAGCATCAGGGACCAATTTTTCATTTGAAAAATAGATTGTCTCCTGTTCCCCAGGCAGTCTGCTGCTGAGCATAGATGAGCTACAGTAACCAGATTGGTTCATTAAAATATGGTCCCTTTAGTTCAACATGACTCATCTTTATGATGAAATTGTGATTCTGGGAACTGAATGTGATAGTTTGGCTACTCTCATGACACCCAAAACAATAACATAAAACTTAATTTTTAATGACTTCATATTCAGTTTACTGCCATTGTATAGCTCAACCCCTGTATAGACCCCACAACTAATAAAATTTGGTAATTCAAAGTATGATCCTAGCATTCCCTTTGAGCAATGGCCTACCCTAAGTGCTTGGTACTGAAAGTCTGTGGGTCTATTTTGAAGAAATGTTATGGGTAATTGAACAGACCTTCCCCATCCTTCAATCTCTCCTACCTCACTGCCCTGCTCTGCCAAACTCTACTGCCATATTAACCTGGTTATTGTTTACTTTGTTCATGTCTATATTCCCAGAACCTGGGCAAGTGCCCAATCCATAAAATGTTTAATTAATGGAAAAAAGTCACTTGCCAAGTCAATATTTTGGAGACCTGAAAGTATGAACCAAGGACTTGAACTTCTGCTTGTCTGAGAACAGGACTAATGAGAAGTAATGGGCCAGTAAGAGTTACCACATCAGCATTGCCTTCAGCAATGCCCTAGATGACTTGATCATTTCCAAAAGCTTAGTAGTCAGAGGATGTTTTCCACTGTGATGTTATTGTTTGGAAAAAGGGACATCTTGTTAGAACCACTTTTTAAAATATTAAGAGCCTCAGGCCTCTGATGTGGAGAAGTGTGTGGTATGTGTGGTGTGTGTGTGTGTGTGTGTGTGTGTGTGTGTGTGTGTGTGTGTGTTTCAGGAGGGGAGGTGAAGGTAGGTGGAACTGAGAGAGTTACTCAATAGATTTCACAAAGAGCTTGGTTCCAAAGTCACTGGCGAACCTGAAATATGAGTTTCTGGGTAAATTCTATTAATGGCATGGATCACCTTTTGGCTTGGCTCAAATGCTGCATATCTTGTTGAATATATTCTTGAAGTATCTATATTATAATATCTATCCAGTAGCAGAGGTTTAAGATACCACATTTTGTAGGAATTGTTGAAGAATCCACTAAGCTCTATTAGATAACCTGACTTCTGACACAATGCTGGACTAAGAAGCTGCCTGGGAGACAAAAAAATATATTAAAAATATTCCTTGATAAAAGAACAAGCACGACAACAATTTACCTACAGAACCACAAAACAGCAGCAAGAACAAAAACAACAAAGCAATTGGAAAGTGAGCCAAATATCTGAATACTAAAATTCATGCAAGGAGACAGATCTAAATTTCTATGGAGCCCGAGCTTATGCAATTTAGGATAACTTGTTTAGAAAAATAAATATAACATTACAAATGCACAATTATCCATGGAGGCCTGCAGCCAGCCTGTACGAGGTGAGGGGCTCTGCATCTGAAGCCATGTGTGTTCCGTGAGATAATAGCCTCTGCACATTGCCATGGTCAGCCTGCTCAGGAAGGACGACAAGGTCTATAGAACAGACTTGTAGTTAAATCCAAGACAAGAAATATAAGATACATGGGTAAAGAAATGTGAGAAGAATAGAGAAAGAGGCATTTGTAGCAGCAATCACGCCATAGCAATTGAACACTGACGTGGGAGCAGTAGACAGGAGAGACATTGACAGAGAAGAAAGTCTATATTGAGGAAAGACAGGAGAAAAGAGCTTTGCCCTGTGGGAACCAAAGAATGATTTAAATCTGAGAATCCAGTCTCGGGTCATCACTCTGTCATGCTAAAGGCTTATCAACCATAGGACGGCTATTTTATTGCCAGAAAATTGCTAGAAAATTGTGGGGGTCATCCCGAGGAAAGAGAGTAAATGCCTGGGAACATTTTCCCATCTTTCAGTCTCCTCTTCCCCCTGTGCCTTGCATTCTTCTCCTCTGTCTCCCTCCCACTCCCATAGCAGTGTTCCAAACAGACTGAACCTATGAAACGGCACATCCATTTGGACCAAAGTCGCATGACATAAGTGATTTCAAAATGAATACCCATCCAAATACAAGCATCGTGCACTTCCAAAGACTTTCAGATGTGTTAGGCATAATGTGAGTAATTAGTCAGCTGGCCTGAGTCGGGAATGATTTGACAAAGTCAAACATGTGGACCAGTTTGGAGACAACTGTGTCCTTTTCTTCTGAAGAGGAAAACAGACTTTGGAGCCATCCGTTTCCCAGGACTCTAAGGGGTGACTTGCCTAGTTCATGAGTGTGTTGCAGGCAGAGATGAGTCTTTTAGTTTTGAATCCCTGGTCTCTCACTCAGTGTTTGACATTAGATGGGTTCTCGACAAAGTGCAGGAAATGAGCAAAGAGAGTAAGTGTTATTCCTTTTCCATTTCCCATAGGCACATTAAATGCTGAGAGATTAGAAGAGTCTAATGCTGCATGATGAGGTGCTTGATATCCACCATATTAGAGAGAACAAAATCACAGACAGTGTTTTGAAGTGTACTGACCTCTCAGAGAAGAGTCATAACAACCTGGAAGAAGAAGGAGGAGAAGAAGGATGCCTCTGGCTCCGACTCCTTACTGATGCTGCTAAAATTAACTAGTCATTATCCAGGTGCCTCTGAGATTACACTTGATGCCAATTTAGTGAGAAAGACAAATGACCCCAAAGCGTAATTACTTAGGAGACATTTATGAGAAAAATAAGTTCAATTTTATGTCATTGCCACTCATATCAGCACCTGCCTTGTTATATTGTCGAACAGTCATACAGCAAACAAAGAAAAACCCTTCAAACCAGGTGCTATATCTACTATTTAAGGAGGGGAAGTAATTTGATAACATATCAAAGAAAGAAATTTTTTAGGGTTTTGTTTTGTTTTGGTACTGGGGATTGAACCCAGGGGCATTCTACCTCTAAGCTGGAATTTTATTTTTTACTTTGAAACAGGGTCTTGCTAGGTTCCTGAGGATCTCACTAAGTGGCTGAGACTGGCCTTGAACCTACGATCCTCCTGTCTCAGCCTCCCAAGTACTAGGATTACAGGCATGGGCCACCATGCCTGGCTTAATATGTTTTAAAGCTCCACATTTCAGCTATCTGAAAAGTTCAACCACAGTATGCACATTCATTATCCAAAGCCACTTAAACGCTTACTGTATTTGAGATTTACAACTTCAGAAAATTTTAACTTTTCCACCAGAGGATATAACTTCTATTCCAACCCATAATCTCTGTTGGCTTTAGTTAAAATAGCTCCACCCTTAAGTACACAAACCCTCAAAATTCACTTTCCTCCAACCCATAAAATAGGCATGATATGAGCGCCCCCTACTGGTACAACATAATTCCCACTTCAGGAATTCCATAAAGAAGAGCTTCTGTGACTGGCAGGGTAAAGGGGGAATTGTAATTTAGTATTAAAGAGAAAGAAAAGCTCAACATGTGTTTAAAACCCAAACAACCGTCCTAAACAAGGCATCAAAACAACTCCTAATTTTCTAAAGTAATCTCTGTGAAAGAATGCAAAAGACAAGTTTACGAGTACGTGAGGGCACCTGTTTAAGCCCCACCTGAGGTTAGACAGGCAGAGTGAACTGAACCCTGAACTGCTGTCCTCCAAGAATGGTCTTGAGTCCTCTCTCACACTCAGATGTTACAGCCAGCAGAGCTTACCCACAGTGATACCCACATATTGAGAAGGGATATCCCCCCTTAACAGCATGTATGAAAAGCTACAGGCTCTAGAGAAATAGAATAAATTAAGTCATATCATGGAGTTTGATCAAAGGCTGAGGGCCTTGGGGTTTGGGAAGTGATTTCTATATTGCCATGTGAACTGGGAAACTGAAGGTGGAAGCCGTAAGTTTTATATTTCAGACCACTCAATTATTTGTCTCCAGAGCAGAAAATCCAATGTGAGAGAACCAATGGTAAATATAAGTAAAGTGCTATTGTGGGGACGTTCACACTGACAAAGCAGGAGAGATGCTACAAAGGTGTTGCTGGTGATAAGCTGTTCCAGAAAAAAGTATAATGAAAGAAATGCAACTCCTACTCTTTGAGTCAGCAGAAGGGAGCTGTTTCATGATATTTGCTATATTTGTAAGGCTGCAATTTGATTATATCTGATTCTGTTATCACAATCTGTTACATATCCTACATAGAATATAAATACATCGAACCATTTAAAGGCCAAATTATAGAGCCGTCTATTTTTATATTTTACCTTTTACTGCCACACCAGTGATGATGCTTAAATTGCATAAATTTAAAATGGTAAATGAAAAACAAAAACATCAATACATGCCGGCTTTACTGAAAAGCCACTAGCTGAAAAATACATTAGTCTGCTTCCCTCTTGAAGGTCTGAGAAGATTATCTTACATGAATATAATGGGCTTAGTGCATGGGCTTTGGGTTTTTAAATGATGCTCTTCAGGAAAAAATATTGTTTTTTAAAAGTAAACCTATACATTCATTAATGTTGAATGTGTATGGAGAATTTGTGGAGTGCAAAAGGAAGGGACAGGATTCTTATCTCTTTTCCTTCTTTCCTTATACTTTTTTTTTTACTTTGGCATGTAATATTTTTGCTCACGCCAATATCAATGTAGAAAGAAACAGAAAATGATTCGAGTAGGCTTGGGCCACCAGCACATCTGTCACCTCCCCGCCATCTGTATTGCCGCCACTCTCACCAGGTCAGGATCATCTTTTCATGTTCCACTACAAAAATCCTTTTGACTGGCTCTTTTGCTCCCAATCTTGCCTCGCCTACATTTTGCTCTCCACACAGATGCCAGGCCAATCTTTCAAAAAATATTAGCCAGCCAGGGGTGGGTGGTGGTGCATGCCTGTAATCCCAGACAGGAGGATCTCAGGTTTGAAGCCAGCCTCAGCAACCTAGTGAGGCTGTGAACAACTTAGACCCCGTTTCCAAATAAATATTATATTATAATCGGTCTGGAGGTATAGTTCAGAGGTAAATGCCCCTGGGTTCAATTCTCAGCAACACACACACACACACACACACACACACACACACACACACACACACTAATATTAGCCAGATTTTATTATTGCCTTTCAAAGTCTTCCTACAACACTATGAACAAAATATACATTTCTTGCAACTCCACTCTCCTCATCTACCACTTCCCCACTCAGGCACTGTGTGCAAGCTGCATTCATCTTCTCTCCCTTTCTGGATTTCATGGAGGTGTTGCTGAGGATTTCTGGATTTCATGGAGGTGTGCATACAGGCAATTAGCAACCCAAGGTCACATCACATGAAATGAAGGGCATACGAGGTTCTATGATTAGTGGAAAGTTTCTACTTAACAGCAATTCCTTACTCTCAATCAGATTAATAACATAGTACATGATGTACATACACAAACTTGTAAGACTCAATCACTATCTGGAGCATGAAAGGGAGGGAAGGGGGAGGAAATAGGGTGGGATTGGAGGGAGGGCTAAATGAGCAATGTGTGCATGTATGATGTTCCCTGACATATATCAAGATGTATAATTACAATGCACCAATAAATTAACATAAAAAATAAAATAAAAAATAATACTGAAAAAAAGATTATAATTTTGTACTTTAAAGTCCTAACTTTAAAATATATGACAGATTGCACATGAAACAATGAAGAAAAGAGAGAGACTTTGGAACCCCTGGAGCCTGGGTATAACTCCTTGCTTTGTCACTAATACCACATGATGTTGAACAAGTAACAATCTGTGTGTCTATTTTCTTCATTGGAAAATGGAGATGGTGTATCTTTCCTGAAGAGTAACAGCAAGTGCTTAATGGCTATGAAATGTGTGACACATAGTAGGTACTCATTAAGGGTTTTAATAAAAGACAGTACACATAATAGATGATCATTAAGTATCTTAATAAAAGACAGTATAATTTAGTATTAGAGTATTAACTGGGCTGCCAGGCGTGGTGGCGCACGCTTGTAATCCCAGTACTTTGGGAGGCGGAGACCGGAGGATCCGGGTTCGAGGCCAGCCTCAGCACGCGTGCGCTCTCTCTCTCCCTGTCTCTCTCTCTCTCTCTACTTAGTGAGGCCCTCTGCAACTTCGTGAGACCCGGTCTCAAAATAAAGTATAAAAAATAGGGCCGGGGGCGTAGCGCGGAGGTAGAACGCCCCTGCGTTCAATCCCCGGTAGCGCAAAAAAAAAAAAAAGAGTATTAACTGGGCTTATCAATTATTGAAGAAGATAAACTGTATGAACTTTACTGATTCATATACACACTATATATACACCCACAGTGATTTACCATTATCAGTGTTTTTAGAAAGGCCACTTTTAAAGAAACAAACATACAATTAATTTACTATTTGAAGCACTTTTCCATCTATTCTCTTACCTCTCCAATAAATAACCTCAGGTAGTAGTAGGCAACTATTGTATTTTATTTTTGTGTAGTCTTGTCCCAGAGGTTCAAATATTAGAGATTTTGTCAAAAGAAATGCTCCCTCAGCATTATTAGTAGATACTGTGTGCTAGAAATGTCAGAAATAGTACTTTTTAATTCTCAGATAATAGGGCTGAAAAATACTTAGAGAAAGTTAGAAAAATATCTCTGAATTTAGAAAAATTTAAGCCTTGGTTGAAACAGTACATTTTTGGAAGACTGGAAGGTTGGAAGATTGGAAGATTGATTGCATCATGGCCCCTTTCATAAATTCATTTGACCAATCCTTTGGTGTTTGCTGAAATGGGGTTTGCCATTCATGATTGTTTTGTTGGTGAAGGGAGAGACACCTGTATCTTGTTCATGATAAAATGGGAGATGTAGATGAGTCAAAGCAGATGGAGGTTATAACTGTTGGTTAAAAAAATTTAAAGTTTGAGTGAAAATAAGTGACTTTGAATCTGATTTTTGCCTCCTTTTCCAGGCATTAAAAATGTTTTCATTCCATTCTATGCCTCTTACCCTTTTGCCTTCTTCTCCTCCGCCCCTTCAGATATTGTTTCCAGAGAGAGGGATTGGAGGAGAATTACAGGAATGCCTGTTCTGCCACATAATGACTGCCTGAACACCAGTCTCAATAACATGGAAGGGGAAGGGGAGGGAGCAGGTAGGACCCGAGGGAAACACACCACATGCTGTGTGCATGTATGTTTCTATCACTCTCAACCTCATTATGCTCAATGATTACAATGCACCCATAAAAACATATTAAAAAACTCACAACGTCCACAATTATATGATAGCAAATGAAAAGAACTTGGAATATAGATCTCCTATGGACTTTTCTTATAATACGTTACTTTTCTGAAGCATTCCCAAAAGGTTTGCACTAGGATGGGTAAATATTTGTGAAAGATATCGAGAAAGGAAAATTACTTCAAAATGATATAAATATTTACTATAACGAAGTTACTTTAAGTTTTGAGCTTGAGGTCTTAAGTACCTATAGTCTCAGTTTCAGGGGGGACACTCATGCAGTCACTCAGGGTGGACCTTTCGCCAATCTCCTCGAATAAGACTACAGGGACCAGAAAATAAGTGTGTGTGGGGGAGGGGGTACTGGGGATTAAACCCAGGGGCATTCTAGTTCCAAGCTACACCTCCAGCCCTATTTTATTTTTTTTATTTTGAAACAAGGACTCACTGAGTTGTTGAGGGCCTAAGTTGCTGAGGCTGGCCTCCAAACTGGGATCCTCCTATCTCAGCCTCCCAGATACTGGGATTACAGATATGTGCCACCCAACGTCCTTTGATCTTTAATACCATTCTTTTAAGAAAAATGTTTCTTGTTCAGACATTCTTTGTAAACACTTTGAACAAAATTTAGCATCCTCTTTACTGCAAGACTTTTCAGTCTTATTTATGTGACTAAGGGAACGAATCATCCTTTTTTTGAGGACTGAAGTTCCCTAGGAATAGAACTTCCAGTGCTAAAACTGGAAAAATCCCAGGCATACTGCAACTAGTTGGTCACTTCTCTGAGACTCTTCAGAAGGAGTCAGAATATGCTATATTTCTCAGCCTCACTTATGTGGATCCCTTTGGCACAATAGCATCCTGAGGCATCCGAGTTCCCCAGAACGCATCTTTAAAACTGCTAGAGTAGAGAAAGGTTGTCTAGATCGCCTAGTCAGCTGAATGAAACATCGATTTCAGCCTTTGTCTTGTCTGGCCGAATCGAAACTTATTTTTCCTAATGAAATATCCACTAGCAGCATTAAATGCCATTTTAGATGGGTGACAAAACTGTGTGTGGTAGCAGAGTTAAGAAGAAGACCAACACCTGGAGCACATTTTTCTTCTCAAAGAATATGTGTTGCAGGTTTAGAAACAATCAAGGGGAGAAATGCAATAATTAAGTAAATATTATATATGTTAATATAGAAAGAAACTTTAAGAGTTGGAATGTAGAGAAACAAAACAGCACACCCAAGCATGAAACTTTTTAGGATCCCACCTTTTTTGTTCCTTGCTTGAGCATGGGGACTCTTCCACCTAATGTTGAACATCTCTGCCTTCTCCTTCTGACATTTTGCATTGAACAGCCCTTTTCTCTCTCACCAGGCTGTTCTCCTACCTTGTTTCTCTAACCTCCCCTTTTTAGCCTCCACAGTATCCTTTGTATCTGAGAACAGCATCACAACACTGCTCCAGATTCATTCATGGGGAGAAATAGATGGGATAGAAGAGTCCGAGGATGTGGTGAGAGGGTCAACTTGAAGTTGGTGGAAGAAATAGAATCATGTGGCAGATTTCTTGAGAGAAAATGTCTATAGTGGCATTTCCTATGCCAATTCTAAGTTGAAGGCCATCGTTGGCAATTACTGGAAAGTAGAAGAGTGTTCTAATAGAAGAATTGGAAAGTAGAAGAATGTTGAAGAGTGGGACAATGTTCATGCATGCATAAACTAATTGCAATCATCCTGGTTGGCATTGCTGCCTGGTCAGTTTATTCATTCATCCCTTAAATTAGCAAATATTTATCAAAAATCTCTTCCATGCTAGGTACAGTTACAGTTGAATGAAGCTTTGCTGGTTTAATAATTTACTTTCAGTCTGCTGATAGTTTGATAGTTACATGACTTAATCTAAAACCATTTGTTCTAGATTCTCCATTGCACCCCATGGAGGGCTCCATTTTCCTCCATATCTTTGCATATTTCATAAGTTAAAGCTAAAGTTCACAGAGTTCTCCTCCTTTCATTAAATTAATAGGCTTTCTGGAGGTAAGAAAGTAATGTGAGTGTTTTATTTTTCAAGTAATATTATGTGATAGGTAAAGTATATTTTGTGTTATAATCATTATAATTCCTTGAAAACTCAGAAAAGAAACCCTTCACCCACACCTACACATACTGGTTCAATGTCAAATTAAACGAAGACATCAAATAGATTTCCAAATGATCCTATTCTCTGGCCAAAGTCATTTGGTATCTTAATAAGTAATTTGAATGTGGAATAAAGTATTCACAAAGGATAAAATTACCTACAAACTCACTAGAATCCTAAAATAACTTCATTTTGTCACTGTACACTACTTTTAAGAGAATGAAGTAGATCACAAATGAATAAATTGATATACTGATATCAGATGTGCACTGTACTTCAAAAATAAGGAGACTGCAAAGAAAATCATCTCAGGCTAAGCTTGCAGTCTATTTTTGCAGGCTCCTCTTGACATTCTTTTAGGTCCTGGATATGATGTTTAATTTTGAGGCTGGTGTAGGTTCATGAATATCATCTTCTTGCCTACTTAGTAGAATGGAATATGTACTGATTTTTTGCTGTTGTTGCTTTTTCATTTCCCTTCTATGAAGTTAAAATAATTCTATAGTTATTTCAGTACACTAAACCCTTCATATTCAATTTTTATTTTAGGATTTCAAGTAATTCAAACTTAGCCTACAATGTACATGGAAATATTTAGAAATTTAGGCACACTTTTTTGTTGTTAGTATTAATGCCTTGGTTCAACTGAATAAATATTTAATAAGATGCTACTAAGTACCAGATCTTGTCTTGTGTCTTGCAATAGACATATTAATACTAGTTTCTCCCAGGCATATATACCCACAGATTATTTCAGTATATCAGATTGATGATACAAAATGGAATTGATGAGAGACACTTAGTTCAACCACGAGATTGAGAAAAATCATCCTGAAGAAGATGATACCCAATTTAGTCCTGGACGATGAATACTTTGTAGGCAAACAAATGAGAAGGGTTTCAGGAAGAATATTAGCACAGCATAGAGGTATGAAATAAATTGATAGTGTTTCCCAGTGACCTACTCTCAGTGAAACAGTGTTCTAGAATGTCAACACTGAGATGAAGAAGATGGATGACGAGGATGGAGAGGCAGAGACTAGACCAATTCTGCAGGTCTTTGTATTCTACTGGGAAGACTGACTTTTACTCTAAGGTTGATGGACAAACATTGTTGGGCTGTAAACAGGGGAATGACATACTTAATTAACTATTTTATATGAATAATTCTGGCTGTGCAAGGAAGAAAAGTTAGAATTATAAGACTGGAAGCAAGTAGACCCGTTAGGAGGCATTTTTCCAATGTTATAGACAAGGCATGTCTAGGGCATGAAATAGAGAATTGGTAGAAGGTCTGAAGATATAGATCTGAGAACTGTTCACAATATAACATCCACAAAGTGCGCTGCCTTATAGGACTGAACTTGCTTTATAACTCTGCCACATTCTATTTCAAAGCAGATCTTAGCATAAGGGAGCTCTCTGAGTGAAAGGCCAAGGGAGTTTCCTGAATCGATGCCCAAATGTGGTTGGATGGCCTGGACTTCAAAGATAGTGTGAGCAGGGGCTTCCAGAACATAACTATTTAATATCATCCCACTATCTAACAGGCAGTAAAATAACTCTACTACTAATTCTTTTCTTTTCTTGAAACTGCCAGCTGTGTTTCTCTTTAATTATATTTAAAAATAACACCTACTTTCAAAGATAACCACATTCAAGCTGCTATTATGGCTGTCTTTTGAGTAACTGAGCAGAATCCTCAGCATTGTAAAACTCTCCCACCCTTCAGGATGAGATCTCCAACTACACCACGAGGCTCGAGGGGGCCAGCAAAGATGACACTATACAGCTCGACATGTCCTTTCACCAAGCCGCCACCAGTACCACTTAAATCAATGTGTCAGACATTCTACTTGCCAAAGGTCATGTTTTGCTGTGAGTTCCTGGTCTCTGGGGAGGACAGGCGGTGTATCTGGAACGATTCCTGCTCTCTGTAATTGCTTACAAGACCATGGTAAAATCTCTCAATGTATCCCGGACCAAATATGTGTAGATGCATTTTGTGTAGATGCAATTATAGAAATGAGTTCTCACTAATTGATTTCACTAACATTTTGTCTGTGGCATTCACCAAAAGAAGGTAATACAGAACAGCACCCCAGTCAGCCAACATACAGGGCGGGGGGGACAAAGGAAAAAAGAGTGAGAACTCAGCTGGAAAATGAGAGAAGATTAAGTTTATAAGAAATATTATTTCATTAGGAACGGATCCAGTTTCAATGACCCATCTGCAGAATAGGGTCTTGGAAGCATCAAACCAACCTTATTTAAAATCCAGTTAATTCCCTTTTTATTCTTCTCAGGCAGCAATCAGCAACACATACACAATTAAAATATTTTTCAGAACCAGTTTACTAAGTGACAGGCACTGGAATGATTCTTTTGACTTGACTCATTGAGCCAGGATGCTAAGATTATTTAAACATACTGTTTTCTATTTATTCTTGGATTAAAAAAAAAGAATCCCAAAGCTATAACAAGTGTATAATTTGCCAGAGAAAATGAAATTGCTCTTTGTTAAATACACATTGAAAATCACACACTACAACGTGCATTGTACATTTAATACAGTAAAACAAAGCTATATTTTCAAATCCAAATGTGAAACCAATTCAATGCAATTTGGCATGCACTTCAACATGCAGAGGCAGTCCTATGCATTAAATACTGTCTGGAAACAAGTGAATTGTTCTGCTTGCTTAAAAATATCAAATCAGGAGAAGTGTATCTTAAAGAGAACCTCTAATACAAAATACCTTAAGAGAAATAAAGATGCATTGAACTACAGAAAAATCCAGATTTATTCAACAGACACATAGAAAACATCCCTAAGATGAGTAGCAGTGGCAAAGAACAGAAACTTTGCCTTTTACTTTTAATTGCAGAAATCTCCCCATTTCTTCCCTAATATCAACACAGTAAATTCTCTCTCTCTCTCTCTCTCTCTCTCTCTCTCTCTCTCTATTTCTTTTTCTTTTTTGGTGGTACTGGGGATTGAAGCCAAGGACATTCTACCTCTGAGCTATACCCCTAGCCCTTTTTAAATTTTTTATTTATTTATTTATTTATTTATTTATTATTTATTTTTGTTGTTGTTGTTTTGAAATAGGGTCTCGCTAGGTTGGTGAGTCTCGCTAAGTCACTGAGGCTGGTCCTGAACCTGTGATCCTCCTGTCTCAATCTCCCAAGTACTGGAATTACAGGTATGACCACCACACCTGGCTAAACTCAGTGAATTTTCAACACAACAGCCAAAGTGATCTTTTAAAATCCACCAGTCCTATGGCAATATTCTGCTCCAGACCCTCAGGAAGGCTTCCAGCTCACTGGGAGGAAGAGCCAGACCCTATAGAAGAGTCTCTCCCTCTTCCTTCATCTTCAACCGAGCACCTTCACACTCATTTTAGTCTGGTTAACCTTGATCTTCCAGGAATATGGCAAGCATCCAACTGCCTCAGAACTTCGCGTCTGCAGTTCTCTGCCTAGAATGCCCCTCACTTATCTGCAAGCTTTGTTCCTCCATCCCTTCTGATGCCTCTTCAGATTTTCCTGATCACTCCAGACAAATGAACAGCTGCTCGCTTCCCATCCTCCACTGTTTCCCTCCTACCTAGCACTCATCACTGTCTGACAGTCTATACTTTTCTTTTTCCCCTTGTTTACTGTTTGTGTCCCTTGATAAGAAATGAGTTCCAAAAGAACAGGAATTTTGTCTGCTTGATCCACTTTGTGTTTTATGGTTCCCATTAGATGCCATCGTGCAAGGCCCAAGTCTTTCTCTTCTCGGCCACTGAGGGTGATGCGCTCAGCTCAAAGGTGAGTCTCTCTTCAGGTCTAGTCCAAAGTGGAAGGCCACCTTGCCTAAAACGCACTCCCTTTTGGAGGTCGCCCACATGAAGATGGTCAGCAGTGGGAGGTAGACGCTCAGTGCCATCGCCCCATCTGAGGATATCTCACAGGACATCCCATCCTGAGAACCCTATATGGGCTATGCTCCAGTTTTTAAAAACTGTACCAATTCAAATTCTTCCTCTTTCTAATCCTACTCTTTTTCCTTTCACAAATATGATTCCTAGGAGCACTGATCAGTAAACTTCAAGTGCACAAATCTCAGTCTCAGACCACTTCCAGTAAACCCTGCCAGAGTCACTAAAGGAGAATCTAAAGCCAGCGTCTAAGTAACCTGTCCATGGTAACAAGGCTAATACGCGATGAACCAGGATCAAATACACAGAGCCCAGGGGATAATGGTCTAGAGCTCCAGAGGCTGTGCTTTTTGTTGCTGCTGGTGGTACACAGAATCAAGCCCATGGGTACTCTGAGACAAACCTCAGCAACCTAGCAAGACCCTGCTTCAAAACAGGGGTTCTCTGAGCTATATTCCCAACCATTTTTATTTATTTATTTTTTATTTTGAGACAGGGTCTCACTTAGATGTGCAGGCTGGCCTCCTATCTCAGCCTCCAGGGATGCTGAGACTGCAGGCGGGCACCACAGTGTCAGCTGAGGTTATGCTTTTAACTGATGCCTCCTACTGCTACTCAAATGACCATTGTGTGTGTGTGTGTGTGTGTGTGTGTAGGTTTTTGGTGATGGTGTCTTGATGCATTGCACAGGTTTCCCTAGAAATCCTGAGCTCCAGCAATCCTGCCTCAGCCTCATGAGTAGCTGGGACCACTGGCGTGAACCACCATGCCCGGCTTATAGTATATATTATATTTTTATCACATATTTAAAGTATGCAGAATACCTTTAAATGAATACTTTTAGCAGAAGAGTACTGGGATTAGGGATGAGAGAACAAGGGGAGAAAATAATAGAAGAGAATAGATGGCAATCATTATATGCTATGAACTGAGGAGTGTGATAAGTTTAAATAACAGACAACAACATAAATCTATAGGGGTCTGAGTTTCACACTGAATAGAACAGATGATTTCAGAAGTAAAAGTGAGAAGGTAAGAAGATTATAAAATCTTATATGATTATTGGTAGAAGGTAAAATTTATATAAGCCACAGAATCTGAGGTCTGGAATAGTCACGAAACAGATGCTACACAAGGCAGGAGAATCTTGTAGACAATAGTTTCCTTCCTTCTTGAAATTTCAGGACTAACTTAGTTACTGTTTACTGTTGTTGGGATTTGGGGTAAGAGACTCATCTTTTCTGATCTTTATCCACACATGCAAGAGCTGTTGTTGTGATTAAATGAATTAATGTTATGGTGGTGCTTTTTATAAACCATAGAACATTTTAAAAATAATTATACATGACTATAAGTATGCTTACAGATTCACTTAATTCATATTCTGACATTGAGAAGAACTATAGTACAATCTTTCCATCTATTTTTAAAGAATCTCTTTCTAAAATGCTCAAATCCACTTGGAAAAACTGCAATGCTTACAGCCCAGGCAGAAATTCTGCCTTTTAATTTATTGAATCATCCATATTATAAACCCCTCCTATGTCTTCTTTGTTGATTGTCTACTGGGGCAATATATCTGCCACTGTAGTTTTAGGAAATTATCACCCCCTCCTTTTTTTCTCTTTTTGCAGTAATGGGGATTAAACCCAGGAGCATACTAACACTGAACTACATCCCCAGCCTTTATATATATTTTAATTTTGAGACAGGGTCTTTCTAAGTTGCTGAAGCTAGCCTCGAACTCGTGATCCTCCTGCCTCAGCCTCCCAAGGAGCTGGGATTACAGGCATGCGCCACCATGTGCAGGTGCTTCTTCCTTATCTATCTTGTGTAACAGCAATTCCTCTGGATACATTTATCTTTTATAGTATGTATCAACACTGGGATTCCACTTCCCTTCAGGGTTGCAGAGTAATAGGTCTCCTCTAAATACTAAAAACTGTATTAGATTCATAGAGTTATTATTATCCTGGTATCAATATTTTAAATTATGTACTTACAATTACTAATTAAATAATTCAAAATTCTAATTAAACTCTTCATAGAAATTATAGTCTTAGGGTAAATGGAAATAAAGAGCACATGGTAACATGGATTCTTTTAATTTCACTTTTAATTTTTTTGGAGTTCAAAGATCTTTGCATTAGTTTATTATGAGCATCTTTCCTTTAAATAGAGATCCTGTTTAACTAATAAAATTAAAAAATATCCAAGACCTAGAGTAAAAAGCTAATAGGTTCCTTCAAGTCAGTCAAAAAATCTAGAATGCAAATCTCCAGCTTCATAATCCAAGTCATTCCTATCACACTACACATCATGGTGAAATGACTTTTCCAATATAGTTTTTAAAAACCTATGCGCATGATTCAGACAAATGTTTGTAGCATCCATTTAACTTTCCCAAGAAATCTCAACAACTTTAAAAAACAATCACTGCTCTATGGAAGAAAAAACTTATTTTTATTTGTGAACTGGTATTCATGTGTGAAAACAAACTGCCACACAGATGTGTTGGTAACAAAGGCTCCTTTCTCCTCCCTTTTCATTTTCCATCATTCTCACTTTGTTTCTCTCCTTCTGTTGGCTTCTTACATTTTTCCAATTTTGTTACCTATTACATGTTCCTCATTCATTCTACTTCTATGTCATTACTCCATCTCAGTATTGTTTCATTTGGAGGGAAAGAGAAAGCAAGATGGATTCCAACCTATGAAAAGCTGAGATAAGATTTCAATTGAGGTTTAGATGGCTATAAGCTTATCTCCAGGCAGAACAGCAGCTCTCAGGTGTGGGAGAGCAAAAGAGAGAGTTTCTGCTTTCTCCCTGTGTGGATTGCTTTGGAGGACTTTCAGATCTTGCATTTTTTTAAGGTTTATATTGGTGCAATATGATTATACATCATAATGAGATTCAAAGTGATATATTAATATATGCACACAACATCTCTTGGTGTGGTTCCTTCCCAACTCCATCTCGTTACATTCCTCCTTCCTCCCCATAAAAGCTATAAGGTTTGTAATGGTAACTTCATATATGAACATAATATTATTTGGTCTGTTTCCTTCCTCAAGCCTCCCTTTTTCCCTCCCCTCCTCAGACCTTTTTTTTTTTTTTTTTTTGCGGTACTGGGGATTGAACGCAGGGGCATTCTACCTCCGCTCTACACCCCCAGCCCTATTTTTTATACTTTATTTTGAAACCGGGTCTCACGAAGTTGTAGAGGGCCTCACTAAGGAGAGAGAGAGAGAGAGAGGGAGAGAGAGAGAGAGAGCTGAGGCTGGCCGCGAACCCGGATCCTCCGGTCTCCACCTCCCAAAGTACTGGGATTACAAGCGTGCACCACCACGCCCGGCTCAGACCTTGCTTTCTTGGTGGAATTTCTTTATTGAATCAGCATTTCTGCTGAAGCTTCTTGTAATTGATGTCTGTTAGATTTTGGCTGTAATGTGAACCCAGTGGGGGGTGGGCATGGTGAGGTGTGGTGTGTACGCCAGAAGCTGACTGTGATGGTAATGTGGAGAAGGTACAAATGCTGGTCAGGACCAGGAATGAGCACAGCAACATGGGAGAAAAAAAATTGCTTAGTCTTATATAAGAACATTCTATGGAATGAATATTTAGTTCCTTGTTATGTACAGTATATTGAACATTTTATTTCTGCAGGGGATTATTTTCCTTTTCATAATTAGAACCACAATTTTCCCACTGTGTGCTGAGAAGAGAATTTGCATGTAATTTCCTTGAGTGTAAAGAGCTGTGTCATGTTCATCAGTAAAGTTACAGAAACCTTGCCATAGTATCCAGGGTATATGAGACTCGTTCAAGCCAACCAAATTCCAGAGAATCATCAAATCCACATTAAAAAGAAAAATTTGTTTTAAAAAAAAGGATTTTCAAGTTCTCAAAGTTACAAATCTCTGTCAGATTTTAGCAATTCACATGATCAGAAAAAGCAGCCTAAGATTTATAATATGTTACAATGAAATTTTTCATTGAGTAAAAAAAAAGGTCAACTGGTTTTCTCTGCCAAAGTTTTCATAAGAATAATTACATGGATAATTCATGTGAAATCAGGCTTTCTTTATAAAAGTAATAGATATAAGAATAATCTGACTTGTTCCTGTACATATCTGACATTAATCTATTAAAGAATTTTCTTAGAATTGTGTAACTACATCAGTGGTATAAATAGGCCAAGAGCTCCTTTGTACTCCATGAAATCAAAATACCCATTGTATCTATGCTGTGTGTCTTAAAAATGTGTTTTATTTTTATAAACACTATCATACCACCTCCCATATGTTATTAAAATTTAATTGTGAATTATGTCTCATGTATAACAAGATAGTATATTTACAATTACTTTAGTTTTTTAATTTTTTTGTGGTACTGGGGATTGAACCCAGGGGCATTCTACCTCCGAGCTACACCCCCAGCCCTATTTTTATTCTTTATTTTGAAACAGGGTCTCACTAAGTTGCGGAGGGCCTCAGTAAGTAGCTGAGGCTGGCTGTGAACCCGGATCCTCCTGTCTCAGCCTCCCAAGTACTGGGATTACAAGCATGCGCCACCACGCCCGGCTTTACAATTAAATCAGTTAAATATGGTTTTCATTTTACTGGACCTACTTTTTATTTTTATGGACATAGCAAAAGTCTAAGCAATCTAGGAATATTTTTAAATAGACTAATGAAAAATATTCATAGCCTTGTCTTTATAATATGACTAAAAGATATGAGAGAAACACAGGGGTTAAAAGCGATCCTTTATCCACCCTCACATCCCTGGATTTGGAGAGGAGTCTTAATACTTTTTCTTCCTGCTGTATTTGTTGCTTAAGGAAGTCTGTGGGTAGATAAGAGGTTATTATCCCTCCTACACACACCCGTTTTCTTATTTACAACATTAAGTCTCCATATATATAAGTACTTGAAACACTAATCCCTTTCATTCAATCACTTTCTAAAATTCTTTGGAATCTGGTCCACATGTTACTTTCCTATACCACACTTCATAGTTATAGTTTATCCAGAATTTTTTCAAGTATGAGTCTATCCAAAAAGGATTCTTGAATGTGGATGCCTTTCCAACCAAATATTTGTGTTTGAAAATGGAAGTTCATAAATAGCAAACTAATAATGCAAAGCTATTTTTATATATTACATATTTTCTTACAAAAAGAAGATATAGTCACCGAAATAGGAAAAGTCAACCTTCAATGTTTATATGCAGTCTCTGTTTCTTATTACTCTACAAATTACCCTTATGAATGAATGCACATTTGTAGATCATGTCAGAGACACGGTAAACATGTTTTAATAATAAAGTTAACCAGTTGGAAGTTTATCTGAATGAGCAGATCAATAGTTAAAGATTTTTAAACTCCTTATAAAATGCATCTAAACAAGTAAACATAAATTTGATGAAACCTTTATATCCCTTTTATTTGTAATAAAAGTCTTTCCTCAAAAGCACTAAATGACAGATATACCCTTGTGTAAATAGGTTAAACTTAAATTATCTTAAAAATAATCAGGCATAATCTTCATCACTACTGTAATATTCTTTCATTTCAGAATATAGGGCAATCTAAAAATGTAAAACCTGATGTATTTTAAAGTGATTTCAGATTTAGAGGTTTAATAATATCATTTATGATAGTCACACATAATAAATGTTTTCCAAGTAAATTTGCTCACTTCACTATTCAGATCAATGCACTCCACTTGAGAATTATATTAACTTTCTGTTAAAATAAGAAATTAGAAAAATAATCATTAACCTTCCAAAGTGCTTGCAAAGATGACCCAATTATTAACTAGACACTTTATTTTGAATATATTCCATAGACACCAACCAGTTATTAGAACAATGTCTGGTTAACCAAACACCACAGGCTATTCAAAAATTTCTGGTTAATTCAAAGGAAACTGAGTCTGGCCCCTCTGATACCTTGTTTATAGAAACTATCAAAATGTCAAAATGCAGAGGCACACATATCCTCTATATAGGAGAGGCAGAAACTCAAATATATTTTACAGGTAATCCAAATGAACTTGTATATATAACTCTAAATATATTTATTAAGCTCTTTGGCATCTTGTAATAAATACTTTAAGTAAAATTAAAGCCATTAGTATTCCAGAGTACAATAACATGTAGACTAGAAAAAAAGCAATTTAGTCGAACCCACCCCTGCTATTTTATCTCCAGTTTAAAGACAGTTTATGTAGCTCAAAGTGAATATACATTACTAAAATTTTTAGAACACCAATCATTTAAAAGATACAACTCATAATTAAATGGGTTATATGATTTAGTTTTTCTAAGCTAAATATCTCTTATGAAGTTGTCTTTGTTTTTTACTCCTGTAATTGAAAGGAAAAGTAAAAAAATAAAGGAAAAAATAGGAAAAGGAAACTAGTTTCCAACTGATGTATCACCCATATGTTATAAAGTAAGTTATAAATGTCATACTCATGAGATTAAAGTAACTTCCTAAAAAATACAGCCTTACTCAGATCACAATATAACATAATAAGCCAAAGATTTCAATATAAAATGCAACAAGGAAGAATGAGTTTGACTTAATGTCATTTGCATGTGCTAATAACAGTGCTTGTAAACTAGAAACTAGTATTTGAAACAGAAATCTCATCTTATTATTTAAAAATAAGAAGAA
The DNA here is from genome assembly GCA_004027185.1 of Glis glis. Classification (NCBI taxonomy): domain Eukaryota; kingdom Metazoa; phylum Chordata; class Mammalia; order Rodentia; family Gliridae; genus Glis; species Glis glis. The sequence continues at coordinate 65,859 of PVJS01003156.1, forward strand.
ATGATTCATGATGTGATATATTGAAGTAGAAAAAAGCAACAACACAAAGAGAAATGAAGATATTCTATTTTCTGTGGATTGGTTTGTTTTGTTTTTAAAGATGCTAGAAAACAAACAATTCGTGTTGGGTGAATGGTGAAACAGTTCGAGATCAACACCGTATCTGCCAAATTAGACAGTCTACACATTCAACTAAATAGCTGGGAAGTATACAGAATTTTGCACAGAAACTACTTTTATAAAAGCAGTATTTTAAACATGGGTGATTTCATAAAATTCCAGTGATAAAACATCAACTAGAGTAAATGCCTTTTTCCTTTTCTTTTTCTTTAAGATTTAATTTGTTCTCTAAGCTCTAAGGATGCTTTCTTGCGAATGCCATATTAATCAATCAGACTGGGGAAAAACAACTTAATTTTTGAAGGTAGGGAAAGACTGTCCACACATCAAGTGGCTGTCCAATGTCATGTGATGTTGACATATATTCCACAGTTGGGTCTTAACTCCTGTTCAATTTTCATCTTTATGGTGGGAAATCATGTTCCAATTTTGCTCTAGTTAAATTTTCTAGGTAGAACTTACTTGAATTAGTTGTCTTTCATTACATAAGGCAACTTGATAAATATTTAAAGTTTCTCAAACCAGATAAAGAATGTTTGAAGATCTGCTTTTACAAAACCTAAGGCCTTCTTTTACTTACTATTTATCAAATTCTGCATTTATAAATTAATATTAAATTTGAATCATAATGTAATTATTTTATAAAACATGAGAAGTCCTTCAGATAATATTTATGTTTTTATTCATCCTTTTTATTATTCTTGAAATTATATCTAGGTTTTTATTGTGTGCTGTGTATATAAAAGTAAAATTTTGTTTTGACTTTATTTGGAAAAGCATTCAGACATTTACAACAACATTTTTGATCTATAAATCCAATCTTTATTTTGTTATAATCACATCAGATCAAACTTTCTCTTATATGCTTCCTTAAAACTAAATAATGAAAACATGTATCTTATTTTAGTAAAATTTAATACTTATGTTAATTAAGGAAGCAAAGATAATATCTAATTTTCATTGTCTTAAGATTTGTTTAACATTTTCACTTTTCTTTCATGAATTAAAGCTCCTTTAGTTTCATGTTATAAATTTGATAATTAAGACCTTGTCTGTATGATAGTTAAACTTGTGTAAATATTAGTGCCTGGCAATTGAGGGAAGTATTATATATTTTAAAAACCCAATATTTAAATTATTTACTCATGAATTCTTTCTGTCCTGTCAAATGAGCTTGGTAGCTTCTGCTAGGAAGCTTTGACATTTTGTGTAACTATTTCAAAGATAGCTCTCTCACAAACAAGTCAATGAACAAAAGTTGAAATTGAGATAGGATATGACTCATAAATAGACTAAATAATTTGTATGGTATAGACATTAACTTAACAAGGAGGATGATTTTTTGTTTGTTTGTTTTCTCCTTTCCTAAAATGAAAAATGTAAATTTGTCTTAGACATCTGTAATGGAATATATATACGAAACTATCCATAATAATATCCACCTGTGAGTCTTTAAATAGGGAAAAAAAGCAATGCCTACCTCCATCTCCTGATCCTGATCCTGCATCTGGGAAGGAATAAAAAAAAACAGTATTTATATTTGTTTGAAAACGTATTTAAAAATATAACTTTTTAAAGTTCAAGCTTACTTTCTTTTTTCTCTTTCTTTTTTTTGATACTCCTTTTCTATATTGGCAATTCTCTTTTTTTTAATTGGTGCATTATAATTAAACATAATAGTGAGGTTCAGAGTGACAGAAACATAGATGCACACAGCATTGGTTGTGTATTTCCCTCTAGGTCCCTCCTTGCTACATCCCCTCCCCATATATATTTATATTGATGCAGCTAACTTCATGTATGAACAAAGGATTATTTGAATAGTTTCCATCATCAGATCTCCCCTTTCTCCTCCCCAGCTCCCTCCCCCGATTCCTCTACCCCATTCCACTAGTGGCTCCCCTCATTTATCTGAGGTCCTCTTTGTTCCCCAGTTTCTCTCTAGCTTCCACATAGGAGTGAAAACATATGGCCCTGCACTTTCTGTGACTGGCTAATTTGACTTAGCATGATATTCTCGAGTTCCGTCGATTTTCCTGCAAATGACATGATTGTGTTCTTTTTTATGGCTGAGTATAATTTCATTGTATGTATATACCATAATTCTGCAATTCATTCATCTGTTGAGGGACACCTAGTCTGGTTTCATGGTTTGGCTCTCGTGAATTTTGCTGCTATAAACGTGGAAATGCATGTATCCCTATAGTAATCTGACTTCAATTCCTTTGGGAAAATATGCAAAAGTGGTAGGGCAGGGTCATATGGTGGCTCCACTCCTAGTCTTTTAAGGAAAGTTGATACTGATCTCCAGTGTGGCTGTACTAATTTGCAATCCCACCAACAGTGGATAAGGGTTCCTGTTTCCCCACATTCTTGCCAGCATTTATTATTGTTTGTATTCTTGTTGATTGACATTCTAACTGAAGTTAGATGGAATCTTAAGTAATTTAAGACTGTAGTATCATTATGAAAATTACTGATAATTTGATAATGTAGTCACATCAATTTAATTTCTATGAATGCAATGCAAAAAATCCTTCCTATCATTTTTATTCTTAAACTTCATAAAAATATTATCCAGCTTTTGGAAAGTTCCTAAACTTGACTGTGGAAAATCCTTTATGTTTTTACTTTAATCAGATTGAATTTGGTATCTTTAACAAGAAAAATGACATGCTTATGAGAATCGGTAAATTTTAAATGATTAAACAGTCTAATACATGTGGGCAATAAACTCATAATTAAGGCTTATATTCATGCAAATTGGATATGACTAAAGGAAAAATCCAAATTGGATATGACTAAAGGAAATATTAAAATAAATATTTTTATATAATTGATAATATGTTTATAAATACAATTGATTATTCAATCTGCAACTAAATCATTCTTGTTTTCTGAAATGAATAGAGGAAAAAACTTAACTTTGGCCTTTGTGCTTAAAATCAAATGTAGAGTAAGTGATTCTGAAAGAAAAAAAAATCCCACCTTTCTCTACTTCTCTCCCCTCTCTGCCACATAATTACAATTAGTCAAGTGGTCTATTTCTGGGAATTTGGAAATATCCAGTTTTCTAGTTTGAATCAAGACCATTGAGTTTCTATCTGTTTCTACCTATTAAGTGTGGACATAATCTTCTCTCTGCCTCCCTACTTCTTTGAATTCTAAATACATTTGGTTATGTGTTTTAACATTAATACTGGGAAATATGAGTAATTGGTATCCTCTGTCTAATGTGCCATAATCCCACTTTCAAATCCCAACCTGGGTTCGAGACATACCAGATGTCACTTCTATGAATTTGTATCTGATGTTTTCATCCAATCAAAATAAAATATTTCTTCTATTTGCCTTCATGGCACTTATTGAGAGAGAACAGCAGAAAGGGACATGGTATTTGAAAACCCAAAGAAGGCTGACACATAGGGAAGAGTGGATGGCTCCCAACAGTTATGCCTTGTTATGGCATTAACACTGCTGTTAAGGAGCAGCCGTTCTACTATTAGTCTTGGTGGAGACTCACATTCACTAAATTCACAGATTCTAACACTGAATTATATCAGGATGCCAATTCATTAATTAGCTGCTAACATGACTGGACATATGTCTTTGGACCAGCATATGCTTTCCTTAAAGACAGGCTAATTGGTAAAAACAATTAATAATAAAAACACTTCTTAGTAAATAGAGAACCAAACAAGAATTTTAATCATATGTTTTGCTAGTTTAGTGATAACAGATCATGAAAGACTTATGCATTCATCTCCATAGTCAAAGAATATTCCTGCCAACTGGATTACTAATCATAAGTCACACCACCACTTCCTTTGATAAAACAGTGATTGAATGATCAATGTTTGGTAAGTTTTCTCTTAGTATAGTTGCAAAGATAAAATTTAACTGACTATTTGGCTTTATTTAAATTAACTTGAAACTTTAATTTGATATTACTTGTATTCATCAGGGATTAATTACGGGTTATACTATGCTGGTAGCCTATCTATATTTTGGTTGAATGCATATAGTTTCTCTCTCACTTCCTACTGAAATCACAAACTTCTATAAGTCAAGACAACAAGTTGTTCATCCTTCTATACTTACATACACAGCAGAGGAAATCTGTAAAAGCTTATGGGTTCCAAGCTCCAAATCTTACTCAGCTGGTGACATAAGGAACAGTGTTTAAACTTCCTAAGCTGCTTCTTCTATTTAATGAATATAGTGGTGCTTAACCCCAACTCTAACACTTATTGAGGCTTACTGTACAATAGCTTAAATGTTTAATCACTGTCTAGAGCATACTAATTTAAATGTTGCATAAATATCTTACCTATTCATTGATGGGTTTTTAAATAAATACTTGTGGCTGAGGAAAATAAAAAAAAAGAGCAGTAGTATTTTAGCTCATTTCCTATATATATTTCTAAAAATTTAAGGGGCATCATTCTTGAGACAATTAGTGTTGAACTGCCCAAATTATATAGCTAGGGGAGAGAGGAAAAAATTTGGAAAATGGTCAGTTCAGTCTGTGGCATCATTATGAAATGGTTATGGGAAGCTTTAATGTTTTCTCAATTCCAAGATGAGTCATCTTGGCAAACCAGCATTAAGTAGCCTACTAAAGTCTATTAGTGAAACAGAAACACTAAGGAAAAATGTTATGCTATTGGACCTAGATCTGAGCTTCTAATTAATGCATTTGTATATACTTTTATTGGTGCATTGTAATTATACATCATATGGAAGTATAGAGTGATAGGAATATACACACTTGGTACATTTCCTTCCTGATCCCAAACCCCTCCATCTCTCTCCCCATACATGTCACTGAGATTGACATTTCTTATGAGGAAACAAGTTAAATTGCCAGTGAGACCACTGAGTAGCCTATCCAATTGGAAAACATTTCATGGACAAAAAGATCGGTAAGTTCAATGACATACAACAAATATAAAATTATATCTTCTATGACCTTTGGGTCCCCTAGAGATCACAAACTTTCCACCTCTAGTCAGTGTCAAATAGCAAGAGAAAGTAAGTGGAAAATCTATGAGGAAAGAATGAGAATCCCTTTTAGGTAAAATCATTAGAACCCCCATTTGTTGCCAGTCAGAGCTAGTTAATCAAAATGGCTTGGTGAATTCATCATCACTCACATCACAAACCTTTCGGGTTTACTAGTCAATGGGAGATGCATTCAGCAAAGCTGGCGTACTAATTAAATCCTGCAGAAATCTAAGTATGTGAATGAGCTAAGGGCAGCTTACTCAGTTGTAATGAAATTTTCTACTTGGCTAAATATTTATTTTCATAGTATAACCAGCACATCAGAGACTGGAATAAAATGACTTGAATAAATCAGGAGACTCCGACTGTATGTGCTGAAAAGAACTTGGTGATTGGAAAGTAAGGAGGAGAGATTTGGGGTACTAAACATCATTTTCCATAGCCTTGACTTCTGGTCTGTTTATTAAGACCTGCCTGTTGATCATTTGGCAATTGTCAGAGAAAGACAGCTATCCTCCTTGAACTTGAATAAGAAAATTCTTTCCTCAGTACTCTGTGGTATTTGCCTATAATTTTTCTGTTTTCTGGGAGACAAAGGTTCTATTTTTTTTCATTTCATTTGTTCTAACATGTCATTTTTCATTTTTTGTTCCTTTGGTATGGCTGGCAGAAATTTCATAATTAGTTTGCTTCTTGTCACTCTTTCTATTTTTCTCATCCCTACTATGAAGGTGGTTGGCTGGTCCTCCTCCTTCCCTGTTAGGGAAGCCTGCCCAACGAATGACTCACATGTTACTGTCACTTCCATTCATTACTTCTCACTCATGACCAAAAAGCAACGACCTGTTTGTCCTAGCAAATAAGAAGCAAGTAGAGAACCGGTCCAGTTTGCCTCTCAACCACTTTTGCAAAATGGCATTCACATCCTGAGGCAAAGAATCATTTAGGAAAAAAGACTACTTAGCAACCAAAACCAAAACCAAAATCCTACAAATTAGTGTCCCTAAAAAATGAGACAAAATTTTTTCTGCAGTAGCAGAAAAAAGAAAAAAAAACTTCGATAGTCATCAAATTTTGCTAGGCATCAGTACATATTAGAGTACTGTTAACTACTAGCAATCAATAGGCTGAAGAGAATCTTTTAAAGAATATGAAACTTTTCTCCTTCATTTTCCACCTTGTCCCAGCCACCAAACACATAACATTTTTTTTCTTTTTTGTGGTACTGGGGATTGAACCCAGGCCTGTTCTACCCTTTAGCTACACTGCCATCCCTATTTAATTTTTATTTTGAAACAGGGTCTCACCAAGTTACTGAGGGCCTCCCTAAGCTGCTGAGGCTGGCCTCAAACTTGTGATCCTCCTGTCTCAGTCTCCCGAGTACTGGGATTACAGGCATGCACCACTACTCCCAGCTAAGCACATAACTTTTAGCTGATGCACTGAAATAGAAATACCAATTATCTAAGGGGAATTTTGGAATAGACATCTGTTATTTAAGAAGACTTTTCCTGACACTATTGTCTATTTCTAAAGTTGCAGGAAGCTTATATTTTATTTCATTATTATTTTTTCTGAATATGCTTATATCACTCAAAATCTCAGAAAATATGACTTTTCATAAAAATGCTTGTTTGCCATTAAGGATGACTATCATGAGACACCAAAGTTTCTTTAATATGGGTGATTACAATACCTTAGATCTAACCTGAAGACTCAGCTCCATTATAAAGAATAGCTTTATCAAGCTGGACTGTATTCCTCTTCTGTTTTGTTTTGTTTTGTTTTGTTTTGTTTCTGCCTGTAACGCTGTTAAGCTCTAACAACCCCTATACAAAAGGAAAACCTGAAAAGCTAATGAGCGTATACAGTCACTTTTCCTGCTCACTTTCTGTATAGCATTCAAAGTACAATATAACTAAAAAGCTTTATAGGATCTCAAGCTAACTGTGTCAGAAAAGACAGATGCCATTATAAATTCTGTCTATCACCAGTGCATTCTTCAATATAATCTGCTCAATGGTAAGAAAAGGATTTTGTAGAACTGCTAATGTTAGATATTAACCTCACAACTCAAACTTGCAAAGCTTCCTTTCAGTACATTAATTGTATTTTTCGAAACAAATAAGCAAACAAAATTTATGCATGCATAGTTTTCTATATAGTTGTACCTGGGCAGTCTATCAAGATTTCCAATTATATTTATTCAACTGTATTTCAGTACATAACACATGCATTTAAGTCAACCACTATCCATATGATACAATTCCTCTTTCTTTCAGAAGTGATTTAAAAATAAAATATAAAAAGACAAAGAATAACATAATGTTTTGTACAGAAGAATAAGTAGCTTGTCTAGTCAATATATAGTCTGAATTATTTATCTGGAGGTAACATGAAGCACAAGACATGCATTTTGGATTCAGAATCTGTTCAGAAGGTTTCAGGGGGGATCACATACACACCTGTGGCACATGATCCTTCGGACACCACAAGTATCTCACTCTGCTGCTTGCACGCAGCCTGTCGCAGGTAACACTCATTCTGGTAGCTCTCGCCATTGGAGCCACACACAGGCACATAGTCACTGTTGCACTGGGGAATACAGAAGTAAGCTCATGGTCAGTACTGGAGTCAGCATCCCTCTGTCCTGAACAGAAATAGCCATCTACAAAACAACCCACCTGTCTTTGTTTGCAGTGATCCCCATTGTATCCTAGGAGTCTTTTTAACCTTGTAATTGATCATTTAAAGAATCACAAAGGAATGTCAAGTCAGCCAATCATTCACTGGCTGGGGCAACAAGAAGTATCTGAATTGATCAGCCAATTCCAATAAAGCTATTGAACAGGTAGCATGCAAAATGTATAGTAACAAATATATCAATGCTACTTAATATTGTTTTTCTGTTACATATATATATATACATATATGCATACACATATGTATATATATATATATATATGTATATATATATATATAAACACCCACCCACGCACGCACACACACACACACACACACACCACCACCACCACCACCACCACCACCTGACTTGGTAGAAAAAATCTAAACATACTACAATATTCAAGCCATTTCAGAACAAGGTAATGTTTATCTGTGTTTAGAGCAAAACTATGTAGCTGAAATGCAAGAAAAGAAAATGTAGTTACTTCTTGGTTATTTTTATCCTATTGAATTTTAATCTTTACAAATTTCTAAATACTCAGATATTGATGTACTAATTAATTTTATATAACTTTCAAGCATTGAATATTGATGTAGATATAGTCTAGAGACAGACTATGGAATAGTAAAGTTTACATACAGTTCAGTAGTTGTTGAAATTTCAAGAACTATTGCACTATATGTAAACTTTACTAATTTTACTCTTCCAAGACATGACTATTAATATGTATTTCAGAAAGAGAAAAGTTCAGTTTTTAAAACAACCACATTGCCAAAAAGTACACATTTTACAATGGAAATTAGGCAACCTACTGGGTATAGTCATCATAATATAATCGCACTCTAAGGCATTAGAGATACTTGGCTGTGTCCTGTACCTGCTAATTACACCAGGGATGTGATTATCTCATGATTCCTACTACTGATGCACTTCATTGTTTAATTATAACAAATGTAATGATCAAGATGATTATTTATAAATGCTTACCTATGCCAGAAGCTAAGTAAGAAATATCGTGCACATGGATACACATAAAAACACTTCTGTTTTACACTTTAAAAAAAATATTTGGACTATTGATGTGCTGTAAATTTATAATGGATGAAAAATAAACCAATGATTTAGTGAGGTTGCTAGGAAAGTTTTGTTTGTTATTGTGGCACTGGGGATTGAATCCAGGGGCATTCTACCTCCGAGCTACACCCCCAGTCATTCATATCTATCTATCTATCTATCTATCTATCTACATATACATACATATATATACATATATATATATATATACATATATATATATATAGAGAGAGAGATTGATTGATTGATCAATCAATAGATTTTTTTCATTAGGTTGATGAGAATCTCACTATTTGCTGAGACTGTCCTCGAACTTGCAATCCTCTGGTCTCAGCCTCCCAAGTACTAGGATTACAGGTGTGCGCCACCTCACCCTGCTGGAGAGTTTTAATATATATGATAATAAACCTAAAACTCTACCATATAAATAATCTTCAACTCAAGGATTTATGCAAAATATAAAAATAAACTCTCAATAAGGTTAGAATCTGATTGTGAAAACCTGAGATGCATTTTTATACTCTAATTTCTTTCAATATCTGTACTTCCTTATTCTCAATAAAGTATTTAACTCTTGCTCTTTGCCTTTCTGTAATAATCGCTTAGTCATCCTGACAAATTTATAAACGGTTATAAGTCAAGGTTCTCTGAAATTAAAGTCTTATGAGTCTTGCTTTTATCTATCACTGAAAAACAAATATTATATTTTGCTACCTGTGATCTACTTTTCTCCAAACAATATATCCAAATAGTATGACATTCATACATTCATATTTTAATGTAAATAATTGCTAACAGGATGCTAACAGTACATATTTTAGAAATCTTTATTTTCCTATAACTCATAATCTTGACTTCTAGATGTCATCTATGCAATAATTCCATTCCACAGTTGAACTACTGGTTTTCAGAGTCAGTCTATTTTGTGGTTATATTGTACAAAAACTGATTTGATTTGAATTTTTATTAATCTTTCCCTAATCTTTAGGTGAATAAACAATTTACTTCTGATCAGGTGATACCTGTATAAAGACTATCTTCCACAAGATTTCCAATTTCTCTTTTTTTAAAATTACATCTGCAAAATGCATAGGACAGAGCAACTCCACTACTACTCAAGACAGCAGGCAACAGCAAAATGTCAGTGAAGATCTGGGTCTTCCAATGAGCAGTACTGAAGAGAAAACAAGTAAATGGCATTGGTGCTCATGTCAGAACCATCGCCAGGAGGCAAGGGGATGGATAGGTGCTAGATAAATGTGCTGTGGTCAGGACCTGGGATAGAGAATGTAGGGGGATTTATGGGGCTCACTAGCACTATTATGGAATCTGAGCACATGGAGGAGAGATGAGAAGGAAGGAAACAGCTGGTAACATTATGGGCAATAGACTTGCTAACCCTTTCAGTAGCCGCGTGAGAGTCAAAATTAGTGTGGACAGCTGGATTAGTTTCGTGTGTGGGCCCTGGTATTCTTGCCCCTGGTTATCTTTTAATTTCCATCTTCAACCACAATTACAATACTTTGTGTATAGATGATTTGGGTTCACATTTTCTTCTGTCCAATCTCTAAAACTTGTCTATTCAACCTTCTGGTGTACTTCTGCAGGCTATTCAGATGTAGTCAGTGGACTGAGAGTGGGGAGTGAGAAGTATTTATTATCCCTGTCAAGTGCTATTACACAATGCTGATATGCATCTTAAAATATCGAATAAACTGATAAAGTGTTCATATGTCGCTTCTGAGGAATGCAGTAAGCCAAATGTGAACAGTGCTAAAAAGAGAGCTGCCAAGTTCCATGCACAAGCCAAAGGGAGATTTGCCTAGAGCTGAGAAGAGCTTAACTGTAGATTATCGCCATGATGTTCTTGGCCCTTAGTACCATGACTTGTGCTCATTAATGTGAATAACACAAGGAAGAAGCATCCTTTAAGTCAGTAAAGCTCAGGAGTGGGGTCAAGTCCTAGGTTTTCCTAAATGCCTCACTGTCATGGTGTAGGGCCTTGTGTATATTACTCAACAATTAGATAGTTGACAAGTTTATAGCTTAGTTTCTCCATCTGAAATGGTTAACTGGGATAATAGTTATGCCCTTAAAACATGGAATGTTTTGGAAATCCCACTTATATAAATTATTTGATTTTCATGACACGTATTTTAACTAGTGGGGTCACCATCTAACATTAACGCCAAATAGGGCATTTCTAGAATTAGGAAAACAGGATAACTCTAAGCATTAAAATAGGCTAAATACTGTACTAAAATATGTCAAATTACTTGAAATGGTTTTTAGTATTAATCATGACACCTCTCAGCTTCAGATGAAGGGACAAATGCAGATGTTAAGTTACTTGCTAAAGGCCACCTTGTTAGCTGGTAAAAGAAAAAACAAGACTCAAGCCCAGATGGTTAGGTCCATAAATGTATGTGTTGTACAAACTTCCTCTCAGAGGAAAAAGTGATTCTATTTTGCCTAAGATGTTTTAAAAATCTTAAGTTTATTTTCCAAATATGTGTTTTTTCAATAGAATGATTTGTTCCAAAATTTCTACATTGCTAAAAATCAGCAATATACCACACTAGTAGATTCAGTAACTTGACATACTGGAATATATGGAATTCATTTTTGCTACGAAGGAATAAAAATGATATTAGAAGTTTTTCATATGATTTATTGCTTGTTTGGTTACTAGGAATTTTTTAGCTGAGATTCCAGCATCTAGAAGCTATGTATGACTTATGTTTTATATATTGTCAGCACCTTCCACAGAGTCTGGCATGTAGAAGGTGCTCAACAGATGTTAAGTGAATTCTGTTATATTCCCAGTTGTCAACGGTTTAGGAAGAATGGCTTAGGATATGGTATATTTCTCTTCCAAAAAAGAAAAAGATAAAAAAACCTGCATATGTTGCGGTCCTTTGACCATTCCATAAGTAACTTTTTCTTCTCTGTGACTATATTTCCTTAAATGTAAAATCTTAATGTTTTTAAGAGCAGGAAGACCATGGTGAAAGTGATTCTGTGTGACTTCCTAGGCTAGGCCATT